>JACBKR010004107.1:0-25668 GCA_014218235.1 Colocasia esculenta | reverse complement strand
ACTGGTAGTTAGGACTATGTGTCATGGCAGTTTGTTTAAGCAATGAAATATGAATAAAGTGTGAAATGATATGTGAATGTGGCACATGGTGAGTGCAAATGATATGATATGTGATAGGTGAAAACAAGAGTAAATGATATGATAATTATGTGAAATGAGATGTGAGGGAGAGTTAATGCAAATGAGAGTGTGCTTGCATGTGAAAACTAGTTTATTAGCATGCTATGTTTATGTTTTCCATATGTTAATATCTCAATTGAAATGCCATGCTTAGTATCATATCATGTAGTTTACAATTCGTCATGTAATGGTGTATGTGAGTAAACTTAGACAACCATGTTATTTATGCAACACAAAATATGAACATGTAGACTTGTCGAAGGGATAAGATAATATGTGAATAATTATAGATCCTTGTAATTGAATGTAATGCATATAAGAACAGCAAGTAAAGTGTGATTATGAACATGGTAAATGCATGAATAATATTTGGATTCCATGCTAGTTGAAATGCTCAATTAGTATAAAGTTTCATACTTAAGTGCTTATTGTTGCTAAATGGTTTTACCATGTTTTAACCCTCAATTCATGCTATAAAATGTGAAGCTATGTCCATGTGGTTTTATTATGTTAAAACAGCAAGTAAATTGTACAATTAAATACGAAAAGTGCATGTGAAAAGAAGGTAGTCATCATGCTAGCTTGATCTTTTCCCTTTTGCTCAATTTTATGTTTTAGTGGTAGTGATATCTATGCAATGAAATAATGTGTGGACGAACCATGCTACATGTTAGGTGTATGAAATATGTACATGTGTATAATGTAATGCTCATGATTTAGGCATCGTTTGGTGGGACTTTTGGAAATGTTAAAATCGGGTAAATCCGATTGTGCAGAGTTTCTGACACCTTTTTCGATTTGTGGGGTCATATGTCAGACCACCATTATTCATTTGGAATTCACAAAACGGATATTTTCCTATCCATGTGGTTATTACTTAACTGCCCATTTTTGCTTCTTTCGTAGGTACTTATGGCAGATGAACAGAGGGTATTAAAAAGATTTCACATGGAAATCGGCTGAAACCCTGCACAAAGCGGCCTGGTACCAACTTTTCATTAACTGGAGAGTGATATGAGATTGTGTCTTTCTCTCTCATGCAAACAAAGATCGCTTTGCACATGCTCCAAGAGGTGGCACTCACATTTGGGACTGCTTCTGAATTTGTCAGAGATTTGGCAGGCCAAAATCGACCCCAGTTGTGATGCCAAATGCTGCCTTAGAATAGAAATATGATAGACTAAAGCATACTCATGTGAATAAAATATGTGTTGCTAGTTAGGAGTAAGGACCATGTGTACCCTTGTGATTTGATGATAGTGTGCATCTCCTTAATGTTAATGGCTTAGTGCGAGTGTGACATGTTTAAGATTAAGTCTTCGGTTTGCTTGTTGAGTCTTTGGACTCACTCTTGCTTCGGCATACAGGTTGATAGGTATCGTGTACTAGAAGGAAGCTTAGTGAGGATCGCTATTTAGAAGACTATTTTGTGGAGCTGCTACTAGTTGTACATTTATTTTTCTCATAGTATGAAAAGAATTATTGTATGGACAATATTTGGACAATGTAGTTCTTTTATCTTGTATTAATGTGGACATTGTCTTTCTATTTCGCTATTTAGATGGTGGAATGTGTGTTGGTGATGGATTAAAATTTGAGTTATTTATTTTATTCCGCTGTACTCTAGTGCTATCCAGGTACATATCAACCTATCGACTAGTGTTGGGTACATGTCCCACTGTGACGATGCCCTTTATACTGATGGGGATTGGTATAATCGTACCGGTATGAAGAGGGTCGTTACAATAGATGATGGAACTCCGTGCAATCTCACTATATCCTTGACATATAAGGTAGCGAGTACCTCTACCAACCAATTACTCTTTATAGGGAGGAACTGAGCGAATTTGCTTAATTGGTCGACAATGACGCATATGGCGTCCAGTCCACCACGAGTCTTAGGTAAACCGATGATGAAGTCCATGCCAATGCTTTCCCATTTCCACTCCAGAATATCTAGTGGTCTAAGCATGCCAGCAGGGCGCATGTGTTCTACCTTTACTTGTTGACAAGTAAGGCAATGAGCGGCATGCTCGGCTACTTCTCTCTTCATGTTCGGCCACCAAAACGTTCTTTTCATGTCTTGGTACATTTTGGTACCTCCAGGATGAATAGTAAACTTCGTGTTGTGAGCTTCATCCATTAGCTTCCTCTTCAGTTCTTCATTATCTGGTACGCACGTCCTTCCTTGAAATACAAGCCTTCCATCCTCGGTCATAGCAAAGTCCGGCCTTTCGGCTAGGGTTTCCTTGATGCAAACCAAGAATGGATTGTTGTCTTATTGAGCTTTATCTCCTCTAGCATGTCGAATTGAATCTTGATATTGGCAATCAAGACTCGGTCATCCCTATGTTCAATATTCAAGTCTAACCTTGCGAATTGTTCTAGTAGTTGCATCTCGCCAAGGACTAGACTCAAAACAGATGCCATCGGTTTTCTACTAAGAATATTAGCCACAACATTTCCCATGCCTAGATTGTATTGGATGATGAAATCAGAATCCTTCAAGTATTCCAGCCATCTTCTCTGTCTCAAGTTGAGTTCCTTCTGAGAGAATAAATACTTCAAGCTCTTGTGGTCTGAGTAGACAGTGAATTTCTCTCCATACAAATAATGTCTCCATATTTTTAAGGCAAAGACCACAACAACCAACTCTAAATCATACACAGGGTAGTTGACTTCATGCGTCTTCAGTTGTCTTAAAGAATAGGCAATGACCTTCTCCTTTTGCATCAATACACAAGCTAGCCCAATTCCCGACGCATCTGTGTAGACATAAAAACCTTCTTCCTTTATTGGTAGTATGAGAATAGGTGCTGAGGTAAGATAGTCTTTTTGGGTTTGAAAACTCTTCTCACACTCTACTCTAGGAGTAGGGATTTTCCTTTCATGTAAGACGCGTCAGAGGAACGACAATCTTTGAGAAGTCCTTTATGAATCGTCTGTAGTAGCCAGCCAGTCCTAAGAAGCTTCTAATTTCTGTGACGTTGGTTGGTCTCTCCCAATTGAGTACAGCTTCGACTTTGGAGGGATCAACGAAGATGCTGTCCTTTGAGATGACATGGCCCAAGAAGGATACTTCTTCGAGCCAGAATTCACACTTGCTCAGCTTTGGGTATAGTTTGTTGTCTCGCAAGACTTGTAGTTCTACCTTCAGATGTTCTTCATGTTCTTCTTTGGTCTTTGAATATATAAGGATATCGTTGATGAAGACGACCACGAACTTGTCAAGGTATGGCTGATATATGCTATTCATGAGTTGATACATAGTATTGTACAAGTTATGTTCTCTGTGATATATTCCAGTAGATTTGTTTGTAGAAAATCTTTTAAAAGGTTTTGTAATAGCAAAATCACCATGTTAAAATACTTTAAAGTCTTAAACAATTTTCATAAGGGATAGTTGCTCAACACACTAGGTAATTTATAGAACTATCTACACATGGTATAAAAGTTGTAAATAACAATTATCACAAGCTATTAACTTAAAACATCCTTTAATAAATAAATGGCAAACCTCGTCCAAGTGTACGAGTTAGAGTAGAAAACGCCACACTCGGGTCACGAAGACTGGATCGCGACACTAGCAACTAACCCGAAAAAACCACACAGGACTACCTCTCAGCTTCGTAGCGATGGACGAAAGGTGCACCTGCTGCTCCACCACAACAAGCCATGAAACTGGGGAGACCAACCAACACCACTCCTACGGACCACACTGCCACAGGCCCATGCATGGCACCATTAGGGACTCCGACCCGAGCTTCCTAAAGTGAGGCACTAGAAAACAAGACTAGCTGGGGCCTAGTATGTCTACTGGTGTCTATAACCCCCAACCACGATGTGCGCTACAAGCGAACAACACAAATACACACAAGTCGCTATCCACTGCCGTCTTTCCTCAGTTGGACGTACAACTCTACACAAGAGTGAGGGTGTCCAGGAAGACGACACAGACCTCGACAGTACACAAGTACCGGGACAAGCCCCGAGCACTAACGTGCTTGGCTCACACAAGACTGGGGCTCACGACTGGAGAGGTAACCATGGTAGGGTTGCACTACCTGCCACGTACACACAAACCACATGAACACCACTGTCTCGACCTCAACAACTGCCGATGCACTTCTTACCATTGCCATAAACAGTAGATAAAGATAATCCAATAATCACGTAACCACGCAAAGACCATTAGCCCTCGAAAGCCAAAACGCGACGGGGCTTCTGTCGCCTTCAGAATGCGATGCCTCAATACAACACGTCTGAAGAAAAGCGCGACAGCTCGGGCTGTCACGTTCTGAATGTGACAACTAGGTCCGTTGCCTTCACAGACAGTGATCCCAATCTGGGGTTCCATCTCCAGAATTCCCATGCAGACCACGTAAAACACCACAACAAGTAGTTGTTCATGTTCTAACCATTACATTAGCATGGTATCTAGCATCTACAATGCAAATAACAAGCTAAACATGCTTACCGAACAATCCAATGAGAAACATGGTGGAATCTCCTACCTTCATGAAGAACGTGAAGAACGACGATAATCCAGCATTTCCCCACCCCGTACCACATCCTCGCGGCGAGACCACGCCAAAAACATCTCCAACACCCTGAATCGCCCTAGAACCACGACAAAGCCACTTCTCCCTAAAAGCAATCTGGTTTTTCAACAGAATCCATGAAGAAATCGTTATGAGCATGGACTTATGAAAAGTTATGTGAGGGAGTTGTTGCTCATTTATAAACAAATCGATGTGAGGGCAAATCGTTGTACTCCTTATCAAATCGTTATGAGACCGATTTCTTATCAACACTGCTAAAGAAGAATCGTATGGCATCGACTTCTTGCACTTTACAAGAAGAAGATCGTGCGAACACTTATGAAATCGTTATGGCATCGACTTCTTGCGCTTTACAGAAGAAATCGTTGCGAACACTTATGAAATCGTTATGGCATCGACTTTAACAAATCGTTATGGGACGATTCTTACCAAATCACTGCGCTCAAGAAGAACTCGTTATGGCATCGACTCTAACAAATCATTGCGCTTAGATTTGGCACTTTAAACAGAAATCGATGTATATTGATTAAACATGATTTTATCATTTTAGTGCGCCAAATATTGCATCAATGGAAAGACTAGCTTTTGCTAGGGATGGATGCGACACAGATGAAACAAAATATTCAATTTAAGTTACATCATAAATTGTATTACACCAAAATACAAGAACCAAATAGAGAGTGGTTCAACATAGAATCTCAACCCAACCGCTCTAATACCATCTCTGCAACGACCCACTTCCACCCGGTACGGTTATACCAACCCACGTCGGATGAGAGCAAGCCGCTACAGGGGAGAATACCCCAACAAGTAACAAATGAGCTGAGATATCACAAATAAAATTAAATAAATGCAACGGAATTTAAATGAATCTCATTCCATCAACTTTTAAATCCACATACCACAGTCTGTATAGTTCAACAAGAGATAACATAAGTACAAAATGTTCCAATTACATAGCGACTCCAAGTACATTTGAACAAAATCCAAATTTCCAATTGTAGCATTACATACTTATGGAATATCAACTACAACTCTTCAATCACATAGTCCAACTCCACTTCAATTCCTGCTAGCTCCTCCATTACTAATTCCTGAAATGATTAGCAAGAGTGAGTATGCAATAGACTCAGCAAGTAACTTAAGATTCAATACATACATGCTTTTTAACAATTTAACACAATAGAATTTCAGCAATTTAATCATACATGCTTGTGCTATAAACAAAATAGGTTCACATAGGATTGTATTAAACATCTATTCTAACATATGTAAAACTATAATCTAATAAGATTTCTAAAACATGGCGTCATTATCATAAGTACAAATACACATTACATACCTTCACACTTTACTCACATCATTGTAAAACTTCATAACTAAGTCGTGGAAAAAAACATATACGAGATAGGTTTCATTGCTAGCATGATTTCTAACTCACTTTGCATACAACCATAACAATTTACTTACATTTAGCTTGCTGATTTTCTATAAAATCTATGACATTCCTTTTACCATTACATAGGGATCACTTTTAACTATACAACATGATACTACACACATGTGCATCCAACCATTCAAATTCCATGAATATGAAAGCATATACTTACATTTTGGTACTAGTAGTAACATCACTTTTAGCAATAAGTTATACATAAACACATACACATACACATTTGTACACATCAATAAACAATTTATCAATCAAACACTATTGTCATTTACACTTATACTATTTTCTCATTACACATAACCACATGATGACCTTGGCTTTCACATACACTCACTTTGTTCTATCACACAATACTCATACACATTTGCCATTAATTCGTCTTTCACATTCACACACTTCTTATCACTTCACTTTTGCACATAACCAGTGCCACCTTTACACATATCTCGCACATACCTTGTGCTATTGAACACATGTCACTTTTCACATCACACTTATGGTATTAACTTTCACTTAAATGCCAAGACACAGCCCAAACCACCATTAGATGTCACATAACACACACTTGGTCACATTCGCTTACTTAATCACCGGCGCAGTGATAAGTCTTAGTCTTTGCAGAAACGGGGAAAGCCCTTCCCACCATTACCAGTGGAACTTGTCCACCTCCAGGATTTTACAAGACCCTTTGCCAGGGTGTACACTTTATCAAGACCCTTCCTAGGGTGTAACACTTGAGCTTTCCCGTAGGGGCACCACTAAAGTACAGCTCCAAGCATCTAAGGTGGCAGTGTCTTATGGGCATATTTGGTTATCTTTATCACATTAACCGTGTTACACACTTATACCACTTGTTTTCCCATGTCTCATGAATACCACTCATGCAAAAATTCACACACACATAAGTCCTCATTCACTGATTTTAACTTCACTGTTGCAACTACCAAATACTCATAATACAGATATAACTATACCGAAATCTACTGAATCACATCAAATCACAATTAACACGCTCACATAGTTGTTTTTCTCATTAAAAATCCATAACGATACATACTGTTATCAAAACAACCTGAGCTTTTAACCACAGACACATTTCTGGTTTATAATCCCACACGCAAATTTTCATATTTTTCTGAACCATATTACATTTACAGAAATTAAAACATGAAATCTCATGTGTTCATAATTTGATTTAACATGGAACATAACATGAACATCGGGTTTAATAGTTCACAGTCCTGAACCTAACATATTGTCAACACAGAAATTTTCCTCGGATTTATTGCACAATACACAATTTACTGTAGATTTACAATCCTATGCATGTCTCCTATTTCCAAAACAGAATTTTCAGTAAATTCCACAGTCATGGAAAAATTTTCAAATTTTCAGGGCATGGACTGATACATATACACATGGTATAGAAAAATCTAGGGCATTAAATTCTCAGGAATTAGGTAGACAGTAGATGAACAGCATAATCCATCCTTTTCCAACATGTATTTCAATAATCCAAAAGAATTCTGCCATCCACAGAAAATGCAGAAATTTCACACACGCACCACATTATCCATTTTACATAGCATATAGGATTTACACTATATCCTCATGGCGAAAACATATCGAAAATAATCATCTATCAGGAAGAACAGCTCACTGTTCTATCCTGAAGAACTTGGCGGCAACCTCTGGCCGTTCAAGTAGTTTTGACGGCACGATCGCTGGACGCCTATGGGAGACCTTGGCGTCAATGGCATTGACGCCAAGTTCCTGTCTGTGCAACAGCAAAGACCGAACCCCAAATACTCAGTGAAAAGGAGGGTCCAGGACACGATTTAAAATCCATAAAAATTACTGGGACCTAGGGAACATGTATGGGATTGAGATCTATGGGTTACTTGCCTCTGAATAAATCTCCAAACGGATCTAATGGCCGGAGAAGCTCTCCTGGCAGCAGTGCCAAGAAGCCTCCAAACTCCTTGGCTCGGGTTCTAGGGGGTTGTAGGCCGCAGTCCAGCGCGGGGGAGCCTCCTCCTACGTATGGTCTTTCTCCTTGTCGTAGAAGATCACCAGGAAACGCCTCCAGTCGCCGGATCCTAGCCCTCCAAGGTCAGTCCTTCCTCTCTTTCTCTGTTATGGTTTCCTTTCTAGTAAAGAGCCAAGAGAGCTCTCTAGGTTGCCAAAGGGGTGGTTTCATAAACTAGGGAACAAGAGGGGCTCGTGCAGGGCTGAAGGGACATGAAAGGGCCGGTGGGAGACATCTCCCCAATCAGATGTCTGGCCCAATGGGTGTTCTCTGCGCTCTGTTGCGCATAGCAAATTAGGGATATTGGCGTCCACATCCATGGACGGCTACATTAGGGTTGGCGTCAGTCGATATGGACGCTGACATATATGGGCGTCCATCCATGTTGACGCCAAGACATCCTTCTGCCAGAACTTAAAATCATGCAGAACCAAGCTTAATCCACACATATATACACATGAAACCTATGTAGCATAGTGTATACACCACTACACCATGTAACCATCCAATATTTACTATTAAACACACACATGCATACACAGGTACATCAGATAATAACACGTACATGAATATTTCATACGCATACAATGTATATATATATATATATATATATATATATATATATATATATATATAATATATATATAGCATACGTACACGGATGTAACATACTTATGTATATATACACGAATAGATAGATACAATAACACGCACACCGGTAATTAGACTAAGCTTGCACAACATTACTTAAGTACTATAGGCATGGAATTCCTTAATATGTACTCTATGCACAATTTAGCTAATCGCTTATTCTCACCTAGTTATCACAGAAAACATGCATGTTATTCGTGAGGAATATAGGATTTCCATATACACTACTAAACACACCTACCATACTTGCACTTTATATGTGTATTAAAATGTACAAGTACCATGTACACCATAACTACACCATGGAAATGAACAACGTTTACAACTAAGTATACTCATGCATACCTAAGTATACCAAGGTGTTACATATGTAAAATTAAGTACACAATTATCACATGCATATGATAATCTACATACGCACCTACACATATGCACTTCATACATTCGCACACAATATTTATGAAATGGGCAATATAAGGTATACTTCAATATTTAGATAGTACTTGCATAATATTTGAATAGATACCTTATACACAAAATTGGCCAATTACTAATATTCACATATATAAACATACATCCTCGCATATACACATGCAAGATTTATATCTATAATATGCATCATCTTCATGCATGCCATTTATGCAAAAATATGTAAACACCATATACATAAAACAGAAGTGGGAAAAGAAATTCGGGGCCTTACACCCTCTCCCCCTTAAAGAGATTCGTCCTCGAAGATCGGATCACGTACCCTTGATGACATCTCGCTGCCGCTTCTAGTTCACTAAGACCGGTGCTTAAATTCCTACCGGTGGCCATCTCGGGGAACGAACCTCTTCTTCTGATTCGGACAGTCTTTAATCCGATGGCTCTTGCTACCACACTTGAGACATCTTCCTAACTTCGTCCAACATACTTCTCCGCCGTGGCACTTGCCACAATGCACACATACAGGCTTTTCGTTGCCGGCCGAAACTACTGAGTGAAGGGTCGATTCTATTGGTGCCATAGATGGTGTTGTCTTTTCATGAGCTTCTTCATCTTCCTCTTTTGCCGCTGAAATGGTTCTGGTAACATTTCTAATCTTGCTTTCTTCTCTGCCAAGTACAATTCCATTTCACTTTCTTGTTTGCATGCCGCGCTAAGAGCTACATCCATAGTTCCAAGATCAAACGCCGCCAGTCTGGCTCTCATTGACGGTCTAAGCCCCATCACAAACTTCCTTACCTTGCGCCTCTCATCAACAACTAAGTGGGGTGCATATCTAGACAACTCCGTAAATCTAGCCTCATACTCCATAACTGTCATCGATCCCTACTCCATTTTGTCCTGTATATGCTCAGGAACATACTTGGCCTGAAACATCATTACGAAGTCTTCCCAAGTAACCTCTAGCTCCACTCCCTCAAACTGCGTGCGAAGAACGGAAGACCACCACACATCCGCTCGCTCCTGAAGCATATGACGCCAGACTGATCTTGTCATCCTCTGCGCACTGATGGCTCTGAATATCTTTTCGATTTCTCTGAGCCAACTTTCTGCAACTAACGGCTCACTCTCCCCTTAAAAGAGGGTGGAGCCATTCTCTTGAACCTCTCCATGACTGTCACACCTCCTAAACCACGGTCCTGTTGAGCTGGTGCTGGAACCTGAGCCTGAAACTGAGTTTGAAAAGCGCTTGTGTTTGCGCTTGAGTTTGAATTGCTTGTACAATCCCTTGCATGACTGTACCATAATCAGCCAACGGTGGCGGGGGCGATCATTGAGGTGCTGGTACTTCATGTTGCTCCCGTCAGTCCTACTTAATTCCTCATCCTGAATGGGCAGGCTCGAACGTCGAGTCCTTCCAGCCATTGCTACAAAATAAACACTAAATTAGACTCCATTTATCCTCATACTTAACATGTTATCATGTATTTATCTTACTACTTTCTAGCACTATCTTAATTATTCCTTCGATCGGGCTATCCACTACAAGGACTTAGAGATGTGATTTAGTTGATGGCTATTTATGTATAATGTTGGCCCTTTTGGTACGGCAGCAAGCTAACCTAGAGGGGGGGTGAATAGGTTTTCTGAGATCTGAAATAGAAACTTAAACACAGAAATTAACACTTGAAGGTTTGGTTAGTTTGGTGTGATAAAGAGTAGCAGTGCGGAAGCAAATAAACAATCACACAAATAACACAAGAGATTTATCCTGGTTCGGCCCTTCCCACATGGAAGTCCTACGTCCAGTCCCCAAGCAAACTCTTGGGATTTCACTAACCAAGGGTACAGTCCCCCTTATGGACCTTACAACACCCTGGATCCCCCACCAGGTCTTCTTCTCTTTCCCGGGCAAGAAGGCAGCCCACTTCTCTTACAGGTAAAGAAGCCAACCTCCTGGTACAAACCCCAGTGCGGTTCTGCTAGACACAAACCCCTAGCTGGGTTCTACAGTGTATACAGTCCTACAGTTGGACAGAAGTCTTTCTTAGAAAAGAAAGAACAAAGCTGAGAGTTGGAACAAATAAAAACCAACTACAAGAACTCTCAGCAAAAGACTCTCTCCCCCAGATTTACAAGATGCACACACAGAGAGAGAGAAGAGAGGAGAAGGAGCTTGAAGCTTGAGGGCTTCAGATGCTTGAATACTTCTTCTTGGGCTCAGGCTCTTTCTCTCTTTTCTTTTGAGTGTATGTGGAGTTGAGGTTCTTCCCGGATGTACACTCTTGAAAAATCTTCAGGAAAAGCTCTTGCTTTTCTTCAGCTATGCTTCAGCTTTTATATGAGCAGCTTCTTGAAAGGATCCGTTGAAGAGATCCGTTGGAGTTCTAGCCGTTCCTCATCTCCTCTTCATTTGTCTTAATCAGACTCTGATGGTCTTCGATGTCTGTAAGCATAGAAGAGAGTGTTAGCATAAAAGAGTGTTTATGATAAACGATGCATGGTACTGTGCTTCTGCTAACATACTGAAAATAGAGGTCATATCTTTTTGACAAGACTCTGAAATATGCATGCAGCTTTTTGTCAGAAGATATTTGACTTTTCATTTAAGCGCCAAGCATATTTGAAATATAAAAGCAATCTGTGTTTCAACAGAATCCATGAGAAATCGTTATGAGCATGACTTATGAAATCGTTATGTGAGGAGTCGTTGCTCATTTATAAACAAATCGATGTGAGGGCAAATCGTTGTACTCACTTATCAAATCGTTATGAGACCGATTTCTTATCAAATCACTGCGCTCAAAGAAGAAATCGTTATGGCATCGACTTCTTGCGCTTTACAGAAGAAATCGTTGCGAACACTTATGAAATCGTTATGGCATCGACTTCTTGCGCTTTACAGAAGAAATCGTTGCGAACACTTATGAAATCGTTATGGCATCGACTTCTTAACAAATCGTTATGGGAACGATTTCTTACCAAATCACTGCGCTCAAAGAAGAAATCGTTATGGCATCGACTTCTTAACAAATCGTTGCGCTTAATATTTTGGCACTTTAAACAGAAATCGATGTATATTGATTAAACATCGATTTTATCATTTTAGTGCGCCAAATATTGCATCAATGAAAGACTTAGCTTTTGCTATGAGATTGATGCGACACAGATGAAACAAAATATTCAATTTAAGTTACATCATAAATTTTATTATCACCAAAATACAAGAACAAATAGAGAGTGGTTCAACAATCTCCCCTTTTGGTGATGACAAAATTTATGTGAATTTTCTGATAAAAATGTATATAGCATAGAGGTTAGCATAGAGGTTTCAGAAAATTCATACAAACTCTCCCCCTTTTTGTCACTAACCAAAAAGGATGGATCTTACCAGGATTTTCTCTCCCCCTTTTTGAGAGAATTTCTTACCATAGAGGGGTTCAACAATAATATTTAATGAATAACTCCCCCTTAGTCTGTGCTCCCCCTGAATGAGAGACTCCACCTGAATGAAACTTGCAAATAATTGTTAGTAATAAAGACTAATTCATTTTGTGACTACTCTTTCTTCAGATGTGATTTGAATGAAGAATCTGCAGTCACTCCTGCCTTGAGCATTCTTGGTTTTTGATGCTCCAAGGCTAACCTGCAAATACATTACTCAGAGGTAGGTACCCAATTCTTTTTGGGTCCTTGATGGTTAGATGCATGAAAATAACATTTAGGAATCCAAACTAAGTGCCTTGTTGTGCAGGTGTTTACGTGTGTGTCCTAATTTATTACAATGAGAACAACAATGAATATAATCTATTTTGTAGTTCTTATTGTTTTTATGATGTCTGTTTAGGACATAATTTTTTAAAACATTTTCTTTTACAGGGGCCATTTTCTGAGGCAACTTGGTTTCTTTTACAAATTTTGGTAATGGATATTTTCCTGAAATTACTGCTTGTTTTCCTTTTTAGAGGTATGTATCCAAGGCCTTGCTTGTTATTTTCAGGTTTTGACCCTTTCAAACATAAAGCTAAAGAAGTTTTTCCTTTTGTTAATTTTCTAACTGATTCTTTTAGGTAGAGATTTTCTTCAGTTAGAATTTTTAATTTTTCTTCAAACTCTAACTTTTCATTATTTTGCTTTTCAAATCTTCATTCAAAAGATAATTATTTTCTTACTATCTTTTAATTGTTCCTCTAATTGTTCCATTTCTGATTTAAGATCAGAATTAGTGTTTTCCAAACAAGTAAGTTGTTCTTGATATTCTCAATTCTTTTACAACAACCTTGTGTTTATCATAAAGTTCATTGAAAACTTGTTCTAAATATTCAGATTCTGATCCTGAATCTGTGCAAGAATCAAAAGATGAGTTAGAATGTACCTCATCTAGTCCTACCATGAGGGCTAGATTTACCTGCTCTTTTTCCGAATCTGAGCTTGATGATTCTGAGCTTGTGACCTCATCATTTTCCCAAGCAGCCGCCATGGCTCTTCTTTTAAATTTCTTGTGCTGCTTCTTGGGTTTTTCAGTTTGACCGTCTCTTGAGTCATGGACAATCCGGTCTCAGATGTCCAGGTTTTCTGCATTCATAGCAGACTGGTTCTTTCTCTTTTCTGTCTTTCTTTGAATCCTTTTGATCCATTTTTCTTCTTCTTGAAAATTTTCCGAAGCTTGGACAGAACTTCATCTACGTCACTGTCTTCAGAATCTGCATTTTTGGAGCTAGAAGAAGAAGTGGAAGGAGCAGCTACAACCTTAAGAGCATTAGTACATTTCTTCTTAGATGAGCTTTCAGACAATCGCTCCATATTTATTTCATGTGCCATGAGAGAACCTATTAAATTATCAATTGACAATTTGGTTAAGTCATGGGCTTCTTCAATAGCGGTTACTTTAGGTGTCCATGAAACGGTTAAAGAACTAAGTATTTTTCTAACGGTTTCTTCATTGGAAAGAGTTTTACCAAGAGAATTTAAGCCTACTACTATGCTTGAAAATCTATTATAATAGTAGTAATGTTTTCGCTTGAAAGCATTTTAAATGGTTCATATTGTAAAACAAGAATATCTATTCTAGTTTGTTTTACTTTATCTGTTCCTTCATAAGTTATCTGCAGTTTATCCCAAATTTCTTTAGCAGATTTGCATGTAGATACTCTACTAAATTCCTTTTTGGATAAAGCACAACATAAATAGTTCTTAGCTTTAAAGTTTAAAGATAGTTTATTTTATCAGCTATTGTAATAGCAGTAGTGCCTGGAACAGGAACAACAAAAAATCACCTACCTCTATTACCTGCCACAGATCGAAGTCTGTGCCTCGAATGAAGCATTCCATTCGCATCTTCCAATATTGGTAGTCCTCTCCATCAAAGAATGGAGGTCTGGTGACTGATTGACCTTCAACATATCCTTGAGCTGCCATGGAATCTTTACTCTAAGATCGTTGGATCTTCTTTGAATGATCAGAGACCCGCTCTGATACCACTTGTTGGCCCTTTTGGTACGGCAGCAAGCTAACCTAGAGGGGGGGTGAATAGGTTTTCTGAGATCTGAAATAGAAACTTAAACACAGAAATTAACACTTGAAGGTTTAGTTTGGTGTGATAAAGAGTAGGAGTGCGGAAGCAAATAAACAATCACACAAATAACACAAGAGATTTATCCTGGTTCGGCCCTTCCCACATGGAAGTCCTACGTCCAGTCCCCAAGCAAACTCTTGGGATTTCACTAACTAAGGGTACGTCCCCCTTATGGACCTTACAACACCCTAGATCCCCCACCAGGTCTTCTTCTCTTTCCGGGCAAGAAGGCAACCCACTTCTCTTACAGGTAAAGAAGCCAACCTCCTGGTACAAACCCCAGTGCGGTTCTGCTAGACACACCCCTAGCTGGGTTCTACACTGTATACAGTCCTACAGCTGGACAGAAGTCTTTCTTAGAAAAGAAAGAACAAAGCTGAGAGTTGGAACAAATAAAAACCAACTACAAGAACTCTCAGCAAAAGACTCTCTCCCCAGATTTACAAGATGCACACACAGAGAGAGAGAAGAGAGGAGAAGGAGCTTGAAGCTTGAGGGCTTCAGATGCTTGAATACTTCTTCTTGGGCTCAGGCTCTTTCTCTCTTTTCTTTTGAGTGTATGTGGAGTTGAGGTTCTTCCGGATGTACACTCTTGAAAAATCTTCAGGAAAAGCTCTTGCTTTTCTTCAGCTATGCTTCAGCTTTTATATGAGCAGCTTCTTGAAAGGATCCGTTGAAGAGATCCGTTGGAGTTCTAGCCGTTCCTCATCTCCTCTTCATTTGTCTTAATCAGACTCTGATGGTCTTCGATGTCTGTAAGCATAGAAGAGAGTGTTAGCATAAAAGAGTGTTTATGATAAACGATGCATGGTACTGTGCTTCTGCTAACATACTGAAAATAGAGGTCATATCTTTTGAGAAGACTCTGAAATATGCATGCAGCTTTTTTGTCAGAAGATATTTGACTTTTCATTTAAGCGCCAAGCATATTTGAAATATAAAAGCAATCTGTGTTTCAACATAATCCATGAAGAAATCGTTATGAGCATGACTTATGAAATCGTTATGTGAGGAGTCGTTGCTCATTTATAAACAAATCGATGTGAGGGCAAATCGTTGTACTCACTTATCAAATCGTTATGAGATCGATTTCTTATCAAATCACTGCGCTCAAAGAAGAAATCGTTATGGCATCGACTTCTTGCGCTTTACAGAAGAAATCGTTGCGAACACTTATGAAATCATTATGGCATCGACTTCTTGCGCTTTACAGAAGAAATCGTTGCGAACACTTATGAAATCGTTATGGCATCGACTTCTTAACAAATCGTTATGGGAACGATTTCTTACCAAATCACTGCGCTCAAAGAAGAAATCGTTATGGCATCGACTTCTTAACAAATCGTTGCGCTAATATTTTGGCACTTTAAACAGAAATCGATGTATATTGATTAAACATCGATTTTATCATTTTAGTGCGCCAAATATTGCATCAATGAAAGACTTAGCTTTTGCTATGAGATTGATGCGACACAGATGAAACAAAATATTCAATTAAGTTACATCATAAATTTTATTATCACCAAAATACAAGAACAAATAGAGAGTGGTTCAACAATCTCCCCCCTTTTGGTGATGACAAAATTTATGTGAATTTTCTGATAAAAATGTATATAGCATAGAGGTTAGCATAGAGGTTTCAGAAAATTCATACAAACTCTCCCCCTTTTTGTCACTAACCAAAAAGGATGGATCTTACCAGGATTTTCTCTCCCCCTTTTTGAGAGAATTTTTACCATAGAGGGGTTCAACAATAATATTAAGGAATAACTCCCCCTTAGTCTGTGCTCCCCCTGAATGAGAGACTCCACCTGAATGAAACTTGCAAATAATTGTTAGTAATAAAGACTAATTCATTTTTGTGACTACTCTTTCTTCAGATGTGATTTGAATGAAGAATCTGCAGTCACTTCTGCCTTGAGCATTCTTGGTTTTGATGCTCCAAGGCTAACCTGAAATACATTACTCAGAGGTAGGTACCCAATTCTTTTTGGGTCCTTGATGGTTAGATGCATGAAAATAACATTTAGGAATCCAAACTAAGTGCCTTGTTGTGCAGGTGTTTACTGTGTGTCCTAATTATTACAATGAGAACAACAATGAATATAATCTATTTTGTAGTTCTTATGTTTTTATGATGTCTATTTAGGACATAATTTTTAAAACATTTTCTTTACAGGGGCCATTTTCTGAGGCAACTTGGTTTCTTTTACAAATTTTGGTAATGGATATTTTCCTGGAATTACTGCTTGTTTTCCTTTTTCAGAGGTATGTATCCAAGGCCTTGCTTGTTATTTTCAGGTTTTGACCCTTTCAAACATAAAGCTAAAGAAGTTTTTCCTTTTGTTAATTTTCTAACTGATTCTTTTAGGTAGAGATTTTCTTCAGTTAGAATTTTTAATTTTTCTTCTAACTCTAACTTTTCATTATTTTTGCTTTTCAAATCTTCATTCAAAAGATAATTATTTTCTTTACTATCTTTTATTGTTCCTCTAATTGTTCCATTTCTGATTTAAGATCAAAATTAGTGTTTTCCAAACAAGTAAGGTTGTTTTGATATTTCTCAATTCTTTTACAACAACCTTGTGTTTATCATAAAGTTCATTGAAAACTTGTTCTAAATCTTCAGATTCTGATCCTGAATCTGTGCAAGAATCAAAAGATGAGTTAGAATGTACCTCATCTAGTCCTACCATGAGGGCTAGATTTACCTGCTCTTTTTCCGAATCTGAGCTTGATGATTCTGAGCTTGTGACCTCATCATTTTCCCAAGCAGCCGCCATGGCTCTTCTTTTAAATTTCTTGTGCTGCTTCTTGGGTTTTTCAGTTTGACCAGTCTTCTTGAGTCTTGGACAATCCGGTCTCAGATGTCCAGGTTTTCTGCATTCATAGCAGACTGGTTCTTTCTCTTTTCTGTCTTTCTTTTGAATCCTTTCGATCCATTTTTCTTCTTCTTGAAATTTTCCGAAGCTTGGACAGAACTTCATCTACGTCACTGTCTTCAGAATCTGCATTTTTGGAGCTAGAAGAAGAAGTGGAAGGAGCAGCTACAACCTTAAGAGCATTAGTACTTCTTCTAGATCTTAGCTTTCAGACAATCACTCCATATTATTTCATGTGCCATGAGAGAACCTATTAAATTATCAATTGACAATTTGGTTAAGTCATGGGCTTCTTCAATAGCGGTTACTTTAGGTGTCCATGAAACGGTTAAAGACCTAAGTATTTTCTAACGTTTCTTCATTGGAAAGAGTTTTACCAAGAGAATTTAAGCCTACTACTATGCTTGAAAATCTATTATACATAGTAGTAATGTTTTCGCTTGAAAGCATTTTAAATTGTTCATATTGTGAAACAAGAATATCTATTCTAGTTTGTTTTACTTTATCTGTTCCTTCATAAGTTATCTGCAGTTTATCCCAAATTTCTTTAGCAGATTTGCATGCAGATACTCTACTAAATTCCTTTTTGGATAAAGCACAACATAAATAGTTCTTAGCTTTAAAGTTTAAAGATAGTTATTTTTATCAGCTATTGTAATAGCAGTAGTGCCTGGAACAGGAACAACAACAAAATCACCTACCTCTATTACCTGCCACAGATCGAAGTCTGTGCCTCGAATGAAGCATTCATTCGCATCTTCCAATATTGGTAGTCCTCTCCATCAATGAATGGAGGTCTGATGACTGATTGACCTTCAACATATCCTTGAGCTACCATGGATCTTTACTCTAAGATTGTTGGATCTTCTTGAATGATCAGAGACCCGCTCTGATACCACTTGTTGGCCCTTTTGGTACGGCAGCAAGCTAACCTAGAGGGGGGTGAATAGGTTTTCTGAGATCTGAAATAGAAACTTAAACACAGAAATTAACACTTGAAGGTTTGGTTAGTTTGGTGTGATAAAGAGTAGCAGTGCGGAAGCAAATAAACAATCACACAAATAACACAAGAGTTTTATCCTGGTTCGGCCCTTCCCACATGGAAGTCCTACGTCCAGTCCCCAAGCAAACTCTTGGGATTTCACTAACTAAGGGTACAGTCCCCCTTATGGACCTTACAACACCCTGGATCCCCCACCAGGTCTTCTTCTCTTTCCCGAGCAAGAAGGCAGCCCACTTCTCTTACAGGTAAAGAAGCCAACCTCCTGGTACAAACCCAGTGCGGTTCTGCTAGACACAAACCCCTAGCTGGGTTCTACAGTGTATACAGTCCTACAGCTGGACAGAAGTCTTTCTTAGAAAAGAAAGAACAAAGCTGAGAGTTGGAACAAATAAAAACCAACTACAAGAACTCTCAGCAAAAGACTCTCTCCCCCAGATTTACAAGATGCACACACAGAGAGAGAGAGAGAGAGGAGAAGGAGCTTGAAGCTTGAGGGCTTCAGATGCTTGATACTTCTTCTTGGGCTCAGGCTCTTTCTCTCTTTTCTTTTGAGTGTATGTGGAGTTGAGGTTCTTCTCGGATGTACACTCTTGAAAAATCTTCAGGAAAAGCTCTTGCTTTTCTTCAGCTATGCTTCAGCTTTTATATGAGCAGCTTCTTGAAAGGATCCGTTGAAGAGATCCGTTGGAGTTCTAGCCGTTCCTCATCTCCTCTTCATTTGTCTTAATCAGACTCTGATGGTCTTCGATGTCTGTAAGCATAGAAGAGAGTGTTAGCATAAAAGAGTGTTTATGATAAACGATGCATGGTACTGTGCTTCTGCTAACATACTGAAAATAGAGGTCATATCTTTTTGACAAGACTCTGAAATATGCATGCAGCTTCTTTGTCAGAAGATATTTGACTTTTCATTTAAGCGCCAAGCATATTGAAATATAAAAGCAATCTGTGTTCAACAGAATCCATGAAGAAATCGTTATGAGCATGACTTATGAAATCGTTATGTGAGGAGTCGTTGCTCATTTATAAACAAATCGATGTGAGGGCAAATCGTTGTACTCACTTATCAAATCGTTATGAGACCGATTTCTTATCAAATCACTGCGCTCAAGAAGAAATCGTTATGGCATCGACTTCTTGCGCTTTACAGAAGAAATCGTGCGAACACTTATGAAATCGTTATGGCATCGACTTCTTGCGCTTTACAGAAGAAATCGTTGCGAACACTTATGAAATCGTTATGGCATCGACTTCTTAACAAATCGTTATGGGAACGATTTCTTACCAAATCACTGCGCTCAAAGAAGAAATCGTTATGGCATCGACTTCTTAACAAATCGTTGCGCTTAATATTTTGGCACTTTAAACAGAAATCGATGTATATTGATTAAACATCGATTTTATCATTTTAGTGCGCCAAATATTGCATCAATGAAAGACTTAGCTTTTGCTATGAGATTGATGCGACACAGATGAAACAAAATATTCAATTAAGTTACATCATAAATTTTATTATCACCAAAATACAAGAACAAATAGAGAGTGGTTCAACAATCTCCCCTTTTGGTGATGACAAAATTTATGTGAATTTTCTGATAAAAATGTATATAGCATAGAGGTTAGCATAGAGGTTTCAGAAAATTCATACAAACTCTCCCCTTTTGTCACTAACCAAAAAGGATGGATCTTACCAGGATTTTCTCTCCCCCTTTTTGAGAGAATTTCTTACCATAGAGGGGTTCAACAATAATATTTAATGAATAACTCCCCCTTAGTCTGTGCTCCCCCTGAATGAGAGACTCCACCTGAATGAAACTTGCAAATAATTGTTAGTAATAAAGACTAATTCATTTTTGTGACTACTCTTTCTTCAGATGTGATTTGAATGAAGAATCTGCAGTCACTCCTGCCTTGAGCATTCTTGGTTTTGATGCTCCAGGCTAACCTGCAAATACATTACTCAGAGGTAGGTACCCAATTCTTTTGGGTCCTTGATGGTTAGATGCATGAAAATAACATTTAGGAATCCAAACTAAGTGCCTTGTTGTGCAGGTGTTTACTGTGTGTCCTAATTTATTACAATGAGAACAACAATGAATATAATCTATTTTGTAGTTCTTATTGTTTTATGATGTCTGTTTAGGACATAATTTTTAAAACATTTTTTTTACAGGGGCCATTTTCTGAGGCAACTTGGTTTCTTTTACAAATTTTGGTAATGGATATTTTCCTGGAATTACTGCTTGTTTTCCTTTTTCCAGAGGTATGTATCCAAGGCCTTGCTTGTTATTTTCAGGTTTTGACCCTTTCAAACATAAAGCTAAAGAAGTTTTTCCTTTTGTTAATTTTCTAACTGATTCTTTTAGGTAGAGATTTTCTTCAGTTAGAATTGTTAATTTTTCTTCAAACTCTAACTTTTCATTATTTTTGCTTTTCAAATCTTCATTCAAAAGATAATTATTTTCTTTACTATCTTTTAATTGTTCCTCTAATTGTTCCATTTCTGATTTAAGATCAGAATTAGTGTTTTCCAAACAAGTAAGGTTGTTCTTGATATTTCTCAATTCTTTTACAACAACCTGTGTTTATCATAAAGTTCATTGAAAACTTGTTCTAAATATTCAGATTCTGATCCTGAATCTGTGCAAGAATCAAAAGATGAGTTAGAATGTACCTCATCTAGTCCTACCATGAGGGCTAGATTTACCTGCTCTTTTTCCGAATCTGAGCTTGATGATTCTGAGCTTGTGACCTCATCATTTTCCCAAGCAGCCGCCATGGCTCTTCTTTTAAATTTCTTGTGCTGCTTCTTGGGTTTTTCAGTTTGACCTGTCTTCTTGAGTCTTGGACAATCCGGTCTCAGATGTCCAGGTTTTCTGCATTCATAGCAGACTGGTTCTTTCTCTTTTTGTCTTTCTTTTGAATCCTTTCGATCCATTTTTCTTCTTCTTGAAATTTTCGAAGCTTGGACAGAACTTCATCTACGTCACTGTCTTCAGAATCTGCATTTTTGGAGCTAGAAGAAGAAGTGGAAGGAGCAGCTACAACCTTAAGAGCATTAGTACATTTCTTCTTAGATGAGCTTTCAGACAATCACTCCATATTTATTTCATGTGCCATGAGAGAACCTATTAAATTATCAATTGACAATTTGGTTAAGTCATGGGCTTCTTCAATAGCGGTTACTTTAGGTGTCCATGAAACGGTTAAAGACCTAAGTATTTTTCTAACGGTTTCTTCATTGGAAAGAGTTTTACCAAGAGAATTTAAGCCTACTACTATGCTTGAAAATCTATTATACATAGTAGTAATGTTTTCGCTTGAAAGCATTTTAAATTGTTCATATTGTGAAACAAGAATATCTATTCTAGTTTGTTTACTTTATCTGTTCCTTCATAAGTTATCTGCAGTTTATCCCAAATTTCTTTAGCAGATTTGCATGTAGATACTCTACTAAATTCCTTTTTGGATAAAGCACAACATAAATAGTTCTTAGCTTTAAAGTTTAAAGATAGTTTATTTTTATCAGCTATTGTAATAGCAGTAGTGCCTGGAACAGGAACAACAACAAAATCACCTACCTCTATTACCTGCCACAGATCGAAGTCTGTGCCTCGAATGAAGCATTCCATTCGCATCTTCCAATATTGGTAGTCCTCTCCATCAAAGAATGGAGGTCTGGTGACTGATTGACCTTCAACATATCCTTGAGCTGCCATGGATCTTTACTCTAAGATTGTTGGATCTTCTTTGAATGATCAGAGACCCGCTCTGATACCACTTGTTGGCCCTTTTGGTACGGCAGCAAGCTAACCTAGAGGGGGGGTGAATAGGTTTTCTGAGATCTGAAATAGAAACTTAAACACAGAAATTAACACTTGAAGGTTTGGTTAGTTTGGTGTGATAAAGAGTAGCAGTGCGGAAGCAAATAAACAATCACACAAATAACACAAGAGTTATCCTGGTTCGGCCCTTCCCACATGGAAGTCCTACGTCCAGTCCCCAAGCAAACTCTTGGGATTTCACTAACTAAGGGTACAGTCCCCCTTATGGACCTTACAACACCCTGGATCCCCCACCAGGTCTTCTTCTCTTCCCGAGCAAGAAGGCAGCCCACTTCTCTTACAGGTAAAGAAGCCAACCTCCTGGTACAAACCCCAGTGCGGTTCTGCTAGACACAAACCCCTAGCTGGGTTCTACAGTGTATACAGTCCTACAGCTGGACAGAAGTCTTTCTTAGAAAAGAAAGAACAAAGCTGAGAGTTGGAACAAATAAAAACCAACTACAAGAACTCTCAGCAAAAGACTCTCTCCCCCAGATTTACAAGATGCACACACAGAGAGAGAGAAGAGAGGAGAAGGAGCTTGAAGCTTGAGGGCTTCAGATGCTTGAATACTTCTTCTTGGGCTCAGGCTCTTTCTCTCTTTTCTTTTGAGTGTATGTGGAGTTGGAGTTGAGGTTCTTCCGTTGAAGAGATCCGTTGGAGTTCTAGCCGTTGCTCATCTCCTCTTCATTTGTCTTAATCAGACTCTGATGGTCTTCGATGTCTATAAGCATAGAAGAGAGTGTTAGCATAAAAGAGTGTTTATGATAAACGATGCATGGTACTGTGCTTCTGCTAACATACTGAAAATAGAGGTCATATCTTTTTGACAAGACTCTGAAATATGCATGCAGCTTTTTTGTCAGAAGATATTGACTTTCATTTAAGCGCCAAGCATATTTGAAATATAAAAGCAATCTGTGTTTCAACAGAATCATGAAGAAATCGTTATGAGCATGACTTATGAAATCGTTATGTGAGGAGTCGTTGCTCATTTATAAACAAATCGATGTGAGGGCAAATCGTTGTACTCACTTATCAAATCGTTATGAGACCGATTTCTTATCAAATCACGGCGCTCAAAGAAGAAATCGTTATGGCATCGACTTCTTGGCTTTACAGAAGAAATCATTGCGAACACTTATGAAATCGTTATGGCATCGACTTCTTGCGCTTTACAGAAGAAATCGTTGCGAACACTTATGAAATCGTTATGGCATCGACTTCTTAACAAATCGTTATGGGAACGATTTCTTACCAAATCACTGCGCTCAAAGAAGAAATCGTTATGGCATCGACTTCTTAACAAATCGTTGCGCTTAATATTTTGGCACTTTAAACAGAAATCGATGTATATTGATTAAACATCGATTTATCATTTTAGTGCGCCAATATTGCATCAATGAAAGACTTAGCTTTTGCTATGAGATTGATGCGACACAGATGAAAAAAATATTCAATTTAAGTTACATCATAAATTTTATTATCACCAAAATACAAGAACAAATAGAGAGTGGTTCAACATATAATCTCAACCAACCGCTCTAATACCATCTCTGCAACGACACACCCACCGGTACGGTTATACCAACCCACGTCGGATGAGAGCAAGCCGCTACAAGGGAGAATACCCAACAAGTAACAAATGAGCTGAGATATACACAAATAGAATTAAATAAATGCAACGGAATTTAAATGAATCTCATTCCATCAACTTTTAAATCCACATACCACAGTCTGTATAGTTCAACAAGAGAACATAAGTACAAAATGTTCCAATTACATAGCCGACTCCAAGTACATTTGAACAAAATCCAAATTTCCAATTGTAGCATTACATACTTATGGAATATCAACTACAACTCTTCAATCACTTAGTCCAACTCCACTTGAATTCCTGCTAGCTCCTCCACTGCTAATTCCTGAAATGATTAGCAAGAGTGAGTCTATGCAATAGACTCAGCAAGTAACTTAAGATTCAATACATACATGCTTTTTAACAATTTAACACAATAGAATTCAGCAATTTAATCATACATGCTTGTGCTATAACAAAATAGGTTCACATGGTATTGTATTAAACATCTATTCTAACACATGTAAAACTATAATCTAATAAGATTTCTAATAACATGGCGTCATTATCATAAGTACAAATACACATTTACATACCTTCACACTTTACTCACATCATTGTAAAACTTCATAACTAAGTCGTGGAAAAACATATACGAGATAGGTTTCATTGCTAGCATGATTTCTAACTCACTTTGCATACAACCATAACAATTTACTTACATTTAGCTTGCTGATTTTCTATAAAATCTATGACATTCCTTTTACCTTACATAGGGATCACTTTTAACTATACAACATGATACTACACACATGTGCATCCAACCATTCAAATTCCATGAATATGAAAGCATATACTTTCATTTTGGTACTAGTAGTAACATCACTTTTAGCAATAAGTTATACATAAACACATACACATACACATTTGTACACATCAATAAACAATTATCAATCAACACTATTGTCATTTACACTTATACTATTTTCTCATTACACATAACCACATGATGAACCTTGGCTTTCACATACACTCACTTTGTTCTATCACACAATACTCATACACATTTGCCATTAATTCGTCTTTCACATTCACACACTTCTTATCACTTCACTTTTGCACATAACTGTGCCACCTTTACACATATCTCGCACATACCTTGTGCTATTGAACACATGTCACTTTTCACATCACACTTATGGTATTTCACTTAAATGCCAAGACACAGCCCAACCACCATTAGATGTCACATAACACACACTTGGTCACATTCGCTTACTAAATCACCGCGCGCAGTGATAAGTCTTAGTCTCTGCAGAAACGGGGTGTTTATCACATTAACCGTGTTACACACTTATACCACTTGTTTTCCCATGTCTCATGCATACACACTCATGCAAAATTCACACACACATAAGTCCTCATTCATGATTTTAACTTCACTGTTGCAACTACCAAATACTCATAATACAGATATACTATAGCGAAATCTACTGAATCACATCAAATCACAATTAACACGCTCACATAGTCGTTTTTCTCATTAAAAATCCATAACGATACA
>JACBKR010004106.1:0-25645 GCA_014218235.1 Colocasia esculenta | reverse complement strand
GAGAAAGTCGTGGGGTACAATTTTCATGGAAAAGCCTCGAATGTGCAGATGATGATATGAGAGAGAAGGTGAAGACTAATATGCTATAAAATTTTCGGGCACCCACATCCACGACCTAGGGAGGAGATCTCGCGTTGAGTTGAACACGACTTTCGATCGCTGTGACTGGACGGCTCCGCGTGTGGGGTCCTCCAGCGATTTGTGTAATCGAGGGAGTCGCTACTGTAAAAAAACCTTGGAATAGGAGAGATCGTCGACTAGAATCACAATTTGGAGTGCGAAACAAACGTTATTCGACCGAAACGACGTCTTATCGCCTGAGGCAAAAAGGGGGCGTCGAGCGCCTCTGAGTGCCGATTCCGAATTAGCGTCTTATAAGCAATTCCGATAACCAATTGAAAAGTTATGCCCGTTTGAGCGAAGGAGTGTCCGTATGCGATCGCATCGGCGGTTTACGACCGCGCTCCCGCAGCGGAATTTGGGCGCCCGACCTGAAATCACCGAATGCGACCATTTACCGGCCGGGCCGAAGTGCCGATTCTGAATTGGGGCCTCGCGGGCGGTTCCGACCCCCGGGCGATTAAATATCTGCATCCGACCGGAGGGTACGGCAGTCGGTGTACTAGTACACACGTTCGGGGGTGAATTTTGACCCCGAAACAGAATTTCGTGAAACCAGTGCCCTGTCGACCGTCTCGGAGTGCTGATTCTGAATTGTGGTCACATAAGCAATTCTGATGCCCGTGCGGAAAGTTATGCCCAATTCTTTCGCTGAAGGGGTGGGAATAAACCTGAGGGGGTGACTATATCGACGATGTTCGGGCACCCATATCCATGACCTGGGGAGGAGATCTCGTATCGAGTTGAACATGACTTCCGAACGCTGTGACTGGGGGCACTGCGTGTGGGGTCCGCCAGCGATTCGCGTAATCGAGGGAGTCGCTACTGCCAAAAAACCTTGGAATAGGAGAGATCGTCGGCTAGAATCGCAATTTTGGTGTGCAAAACGAAAGTTTTTCGACCCCGAAACGACATTGTATTGCCTGAGGCAATAACGGGAAGTCGAGCGCCTCTGAGTGCCGATTCCAAATTGGGGTCTTATAAGCTATTCCGATAACCAAGCGAAAAGTTATGCCCGTTTGAGCGAAGGGTGTCTGTATGCGATCGCATCGGTGGTCTACGACCGCGCTCCCGGAGAGGAATTTGGGCGCCAGACCGTAAATCTCCGAATGCGACCATTTACCGACGGGTCGAAGTGCCAATTCTGAATTGGGGCCTCGCTGGTGGTTCTGACCCCCGGGTGAATAAATATCCACGTCCGACCAGAGGGTACGACAGTCGGTGTACTAGTACACACGCTCTGGGGGGGGGGAGGGGGGGATTTTGGCCCTGAAACAGAATTCCGCGAAACAAGCGCCTTGTCGACCGTCTCGGAGTGCCGATTCCGAATTGTGGTCACATAAGCAATTCCGATGCCCGTACGGAAAGTTATGCCCAATTCTTTCGCTGAAGGGGTGGGAATAAACCGGAGGGGGTGACTATATCGGCGATGTTCGGGCACCCATATCCATGACCTAGGGAGGACATCTCGCGTCGAGTTAAACACGACTTCTGATCGCTGTGATTGGGCGGCTCCGCGTGTGGGGTCCGCCAGCGATTCGCGTAATCGAGGGAGTCGCTACTGCCAAAAAACCTTGGAATAGGGGAGATCGTCGGATAGAATCGCAATTTCGGAGTGCGAAACGAAGGTTTTTCGACCTCGAAACAACTTCTTATCACCTAAGGCGATATGGGGCATCGAGCGCCTTTGAGTGCCGATTCCGAATTGGGGTCTTATAAGCGATTCCGATAACCGAGCGAAACGTTATGCTTCTTTGAGCGAAGGGGTGTCCGTATGCGATCTCATCGGCGGTCTACGACCGCGCTCCCGGAGAGGAATTTGGGCGCCGGACCGGAAATCTCCGAATGCGACCATTTACTGACCGGGTCGAAGTTCCCATTCTGAACTGGGGCCTCGCGGGCGGTTCCGACCCTCGGGCGAATAAATATCTGCGTCCGACCGGAGGGTACGGCAGTCGGTGTACTAGTACACACGCTCCGGGGGGGGGAATTTTCGCCCCGAAACGGAATTCTGCGAAACCAGCTCCCTGTCGACCGTCTCGGAGTGCCGATTCCGAATTGTGGTCACATAAGCGATTCTGATGCCCGTGCGGGAAGTTATGCCCAATTCTTTCGCTGAAGGGGTCGGAATAAACCTGAGGGGGTGACTATATTGACTATGTTCAGGCACCCATATCCATGACCGGAGAGGAGATCTCACGTCGAGTTGAACACGACTTCCGAACGCTGTGACTGGGCGGCTCTGTGTGTGGGGTCCGCCAGCGATTCACGTAATCGAGGGAGTGGCTATTGCCAAAAAACCTTGGAATAGGGGAGATCGTCGGCTAGAATCACAAATTCAGAGGGCGAAACGAAGGTTTTTCGACCCCGAAATGACGTCTTATCGCCTAAGGCAATAAGGGGGCGTCGAGTGCCTCTGAGTGCCGATTCCGAATTGGGGTCTTATAAACGATTCTGATAACCGAACGAAAAGTTATGCCCGTTTGAGCGAAAGGGTGTTCGTATGCGATCGCATCGGCGGTCTACGACCGCGCTCCCGGAGACAAATTTGGGCGCCGGACCGGAAAAATCTGAATGCGGCCATTTACTGACCGGGTCGAAGTGCTGATTTTGAATTGGAGCCTCGCAGGCGGTTCCGACTCCCGGCGAATAAATATCTGCGTCCTACCGGAGGGTATAGCAGTCGGTGTACTAGTACACACGCTCCGGGGGGGGGTGTGGGGGGGGGGGGATTTTGGCCCCAAACGGAATTCTACGAAACCGGTACCTTGTCGACCGTCTCGGAGTGCCAATTCCGAATTGTGGCCACATAAGTGATTCCGATGCCCGTGCGGAAAGTTATGCTCAATTCTTTCGCTGAAGGGGTGGGAATAAACCGGAGGGGGTGACTATATCGGCGATGTTCGGGCACCCATATCCACGACCTGGGGAGGAGATCTCGTGTCGAGTTGAACACGACTTCTGATCGCTGTGACTGGGCGGCTCCGCGTGTGGGGCCCGCCAGTGATTCGCATAATCGAGGGAGTCGCTAATACCAAAAAACCTTGGAATAGGGGAGATCGTTGGCAAGAATCGCAATTTCTGAGTGCGAAACGAAGGTATTTCGACCCCGAAAGCATGGGGGTGTCGAGCGCCTCTGAGTGCCGATTCCAAATTGGGGTCTTATAAGCGATTCCGATAATCGAGCGAAAAGTTATCCCGTTTGAGCGAAGGGGTGTCCGTATGCGATCGCATCGGCGGTCTACGACCGCGCTCCCGGAGAGGAATTTGGGCGCCCGACCAGAAATCTCCGAATTCGACATTTACCGACCGGGTGGAAGTGCCGATTCTGAATTGGGGCCTCGCGGGCGGTTCCGACCCCCGGGCGAATAAATATCTGCATCCGACGGAGGGTACCGCAGTCGGTGTACTAGTACACACGCTCCGGGGAGAATTTTTGCCCTGGAACGGAATTCCGTGAAACCAGTGCCCTGTCGACCGTCTCGGAGTGCCGATTCTGAATTGTGGTCACATAAGCAATTCCGATGCCCGTGAGGAAAGTTATGCCCAATTATTTCGCTGAAGGGGTGGGAATAAACTTGAGGGGGTGAATATATCGACGATGTTCGGGCTCCCATATCGACGACCTGGGGAGGAGATCTTGCGTCGAGTTGAACTCGACAAAGTCGAGTTGAACTCGACTTCCGAACGCTGTGACAGGGCGGCTCCACGTGTGGGGTCCGCCAGTGATTCGCGTAATCGAGGGAGTTGCTACTGCCAAAAAACCTTGGAATGGGGGAGATCGTCGGCTAGAATCGCAATTTTGGAGTGCGAAACGAAGGTTTTTCGACCCCGACATGACGTCTTATCGCCTGAATAAATAAGGGGGCATCGAGCGCCTCTGAGTGCCGATTCCGAATAGGGATCTTATAAGCGATTCCGATAACCGAGCGAAAAGTTATGCCCGTTTGAGCGAAGGGGTGTCCGTATGCGATCGCATCGGTAGTCTACGACCGCGCTCCCGGAGAGAAATTTGGGAGCCAGACCGAAAAAATCCGAATGCGGCCATTTACCGACGGGTCGAAGTGCTGATTCTGAATGGGCCTCGCGGGCAGTTCCGACCCCCGGGCGAATAAAAATCTGCGTTCGACCGGAGGGTACGCAGTCGGTGTACTAGTACACACGCTCCGGGGGGGTGGGGGGGGGGGGGAATTTTGGCCCCAGAACGGAATTCTGCGAACCCAGCGCTCTGTCGATTGTCTCGGAGTGTCGATTCCGAATTGTGGTCACATAAGTGATTCTGATGCTCGTGCGGAAAGTTATGCCCAATTCTTTCGCTGAAGGGGTGGGAATAAATCGGAGGGGGTGACTATATCGGCGATGTTTGGGCACCCATATCCACGACCTGGGGAGGAGATCTCGCGTCAAGTTGAACACGACTTCTGATCGCTGTGCCTGGGCGGCTCCGCGTGGGGGTCTGCCAGCGATTCGCGTAATCGTGGGAGTCGCTACTGCCAAAAAACCTTGGAATATGAGAGATCGTCGGCTAGAATCACAATTTCGGAGTGCGAAACGAAGGTATTTCGACCCCGAAAGTTTGGGGGCGTCGAGCGCCTCTGAGTGCCGATTCCGAATTGGGGTCTTATAAGCGTTCCATAACCGAGCGAAAAGTTATGCTCGTTTGAGCGAAGGGGTGTCCGTATGCGATCGCATCAGCGGTCTACGACCGCGCTCCCGGAGAGGAATTTGGGCGCCCGACCGGAAATCTCCGAATGCGACCATTTACAGACCGGGTCGAAGTGCCGATTCTGAATTGGGGCCTCGCGGGCGGTTCCGACCCCCGGGCGAATAAATATCTGCATCCGACCGGAGGGTACCGCAGTCGGTGTACTAGTACACACGCTCGGGGGAGAATTTTTGCCCCGGAACGGAATTTCGTGAAACCAGTGCCCTGTCGACCATCTCGGAGTGCCGATACTGAATTGTGGTCACATAAGCAATTCCGATGCCCGTGCAGAAAGTTATGCCCAATTCTTTTGCTGAAGGGGTGGGAATACACTTGAGGGGTGACTATATCGACGATGTTCGGGCACCCATATCCACGACCTGGGGAGGAGATCTCGTGTCGAGTTGAACACGACTTCCGAACTTTGTGATAGGGCGGCTCCGCGTGTGGGGTCCGCCAGTGATTCGCGTAATTGAGGGAGTCGTTACTGCCAAAAAACCTGGAATAGGGGAGATCGTCGGCTAGAATCGCAATTTTGGAGTGCGAAACGAATTTTTTCGACCCCGAAATGACGTCTTATCGCCTGAGGCAAAAGGGGGCGTCGAGCGCCTCTGAGTGCCGATTCCGAATTGGGATCTTATAAGCGATTCCGATAACCGAGCGAAAAGTTATGCCCGTTTGAGCGAAGGGGTGTCCGTATGCGATCGCATCGGTGGTCTACGACCGCGCTCCCGGAGAAGAATTTGGGAGCCAGACCGAAAAAATCCGAATGCGACCATTACCTACCGGGTCGAAGTGCTGATTCTGAATTGGGGCCTCGCGGACAGTTCCGACCCCCGGGCGAAAAAAATCTACGTCGACCGGAGGGTACGGCAATCGGTGTACTAGTACACACGCTCCGGGGGGGTGGGGGGGGGGGGGGAATTTTGGCCCCAGAACGGAATTCTGCGAACCCAGCGCCCTGTCGACCGTCTCGGAGTGCCGATTCCGAATGTGGTCACATAAGTTATTCTGATGCCCGTGCGGAAAGTTATGCTCAATTCTTTCGCTAAAGGGGTGGGAATAACCAGAGGGGGTGACTATATCGGCGATGTTTGGGTACCCATATCCACGACTGGGGAGGAGATCTCGCGTCGAGTTGAACACGACTTCCGATCGCTGTGACTGGGTGGCTCCGCGTGTGGGGTCCGCCAGCGATTCGCGTAATCTTGGGAGTCGCTACTGCCAAAAAACCTTGGATAGGGGAGATCGTCAGCTAGAATCGCAATTGCGGAGTTCAAAATGAAGGTTTTTTGTCCCCGAAATGACGTCCAATCACCTGAGGCAATAAGGGAGCGTCGAGCGCCTCTGAGTGCCGATTCCGAATTGGGGTCTTATAAGTGATTCCGATAACCGAGCGAAAGTTATTCCCGTTTGAGCGAAGGGGTGTCCGTATGTGATCGCATCGGCAACCTGCGACCGCAGTGACTAGAGAGGCTCACCCCTACCCCCACAGGTGAGAGCGAGGAGGACGTTTCACGACCGTCATCCGGTTCAGGGCCGCGCCGTAGCGGTGCAGGGTCGTACCTCCTCCAGTTGTGTAGTAGCAGCTCCAGCAGTGTAGCATAGTTAGTTGTTTTCTTTCTTCAGTTGTACCTCGGGGTATGCCCTAGGCTCTTGTACTTATTTTCAGTTTTGTGGAAATATGGCTATGTAAATTGTGAAATATATATAATATGTGGTGTGTTCCTTTGTGTTTACACGGACTGTGGTTTGGTATCCCTTGCGAGGCTTCGGCCCGTTCGCGGGAGGCGGACTCGGATCAAGTACGTTATCAGTTTAACGGGCTTGGCCGAGGCGTTCCATCACAGTTTGTATCAAACACTTCGGCCAAGCCCGTTAAACTGATAACGTACTTGATCCGAGTCCGCCTCCCGCGAACGGGCCGTAGCCTCGCAAGGGATACCAAACCACAGTCCGTGTAAACACAAAGGAACACACCACATTTTATATATATTTCACAATTACATAGCCATATTTCCACAAACTGAAAAGAAGTACAAGAGCCTGGGGCATACCCCGAGGTACAACTGAAGAAAATAAACAACTAACTATGCTACACTGCTGGAGCTTCCACTACACAGCTGGAGGTACCGACCCTGCACCGCTACGTGCGGCTCAGAACCGGACGACGTCGTGAAACGTCCTCCTCGCTCTCACCTGTGGGGGTAGGGTGAGCGTCTCTAGTCACTGGCTCAGTAGGGAACTCCCCCAAAACCGAGCAAACCAAAAACCACAGGTACAAAGCAATAAAGTACCACAATTTATAGAACAGCTAAGCAGGATATTAAAGCTGTAAAAGTACTCACCGTCTGCGGACTATGAAAAACAACTGTAATAATTAAACGGCAAACCAGTACAGGTGTACAAGCTAAAGTAGAGACAGCCAAACACGAGCCACGTGAACTGGTTCACGACACCAGAAACTGACTCGGACAAGCTAACACAGGTCTACCTCTCAGTCTTGCAGCCACGGACGAAAGGTCCAGCTGCCGCTCCACGTAAAAAGTCAAGCAACTGTGGAGACCAACTAACACCACCACCTGCGGACCACACGGTCACAGGCCCATGCCTGGCACCTCCAGAGACCCTGGCCCAGGCTTGCTAGAGTGAGGCACTGGGAAAGGACTAGCTGGGGACCAGTGTCGACTACTGGTGTTCGTACCCCCAACTAAGAGTGTGCTACAAGTGACTAAAGACAAACACAAGTGTCACTGTCCCACTGTCGTCTTTCCCTCAGCCGCACGTACAACTCAAACACAGAGTGAGGGTGTCCAGGTCAGACGACACAGACCTCGACGGTACAACACAAGTACCGGGACAAAGCCCCGAGCTAACAGCCTGGCTCACAAAGAACCTGGGGCACCCAACTGGAGAGGTAACCATGGTAGGCGTCGTACTACTCGACACGTACACAAAAACCACGTGCACGTCACACACAAACCACGTGAAATCTCACATAAACCTCAAGTAAGAACGGTCCATTACACGTGAACCCAACTGGACACGCGTGAACAACGTGCAGCCATAAAAGTAAGTACTAACTGCATACCTTGTATGCTAAACACGAGAACTATGTGCACTCAGTGCACCACAGGTGCCAATGCACCACTTATTATCGATAAATACCATAAATAGTCATTTCTGCTTATATACAAGTAGGCGGCCACATCAACTGCCGCTTACAGGAAGTCGACGGCAAAGCATCTGGTAGTCTATATCCTGGCTGATGAGACTGGCGTCAATCGACCTTGACGCCAAGATCTTCAGCCTCTGACCCTGCAGAAACCCTAATCCGATTCTACAGGTTTCCCAACCGTTTAAACCACGGAAAACATACTGAAATAGTTCTTTTAACATGCATGAATCCTAAACAACCCAATACAGCATGCTACGTTTGCTAAATTACTCAAACCACCCATTAACCTCGCATGGTGCAACTTAATCCGAAATGCATTAACATGCTGATTCAGTGGTTACGTCGTGTTTTAATGTTTCTACGGAGCTAACAGGGTTCGTCCCCTACCTTAGAACACGCTAAAACCTCCCGCAATCTCTCGGTTCACACCGAACCCTCCGCGAGCTCCCACGGGAATTGCACCACGTTACGGTGTTTCTTCTTCGCGCAATTCGGCAACGCCACACGTTCTACTACGTCGTCCAAGCACCCTTCCGTACCTGTTAGAAGCTTTAGGGATGCAAGGGCGTGAAGCTGGGGCAAGAGAGAAAGAGAACCAGGTAGAAACCTGCTCTCGGGTGACCCTATAACCTGCAGAATTCTCAGGTTGGCGTCAACCCCTCTTCCGCCAATGGCAACCGCCACCCTAAACGTCCACATCCTGTGCCGCCAAGATCATGCAGTCAACGGCCACTTACCTGGACGCCAACAGGTCAACGGCCACCCATGGCCGCCAACTCCAACTGAACTGCAGCAGTCCTATTTCATTTCAGGACCAAACCTGCACTTCACCTGCTCAAACCACACATCCACACCATACCTTCCACACAACCAACTCACATTGGCCTCCCAACGGCCACCACAACCATTACACACAACCCGGAGAGGAATTTGGGCACCAGACCGGAATCACTGAATGTGACCATTTATCGACCGGGTCGAAGTGCCGATTCTGATTGGGGCCTCGCGGGCGGTTCCGACCCCCGGGTGAATAAATATCCGCATCCGACCGGAGGTACGACAATCGGTGTACTAGTACACACGCTCCGGGGGGAATTTTGGCCCCGGAACGGAATTCCGCGAAACCAGCGCCCTGTCGACCGTCTCAGAGTGTCCATTCCAATTGTGGTCATATAAACAATTCTGATGCCCGTGCGGAATGTTATGCCCAATTCTTTCGCTGAAGGGGTGGAATAAAACGGAGGGGTGACTATATCGGCGATGTTCGGGCACCCATATCCACGACCTGGGGAGGAGATCTCGCGTCGAGTTGAACACGATTTTCGATCGCTGTGACTGGGCGCTCTGCGTGTGGGGTCCGCCAGCGATTCGCGTTATCGAGGAGTCGCTACTGCCAAAAACCTTGGAATGGGGAGATCGTCGGCTAGAATCGCAATTTTGGAGTGCGAAATGAAGGTTTTTCGACCCCAAAACGACGTCTTATCTCTGAAGCAATAAGGGGGAATTGGGGTTTTATAAGCGATTCCGATAACCGAGCGAAAAGTTATGCACGTTTGAGCGAAGGGGTGTCCGTATACGATCGCATCGGTAGCCTGCGACCGCGCTCCCGGAGAGGATTTGGGCGCCAGACTGGAAATCTCTGAATGCGACCATTATCGATCGGTCGAAGTGCCGATTCTGAATTGGGACCTCGCGGGTGGTTCCGACCCCCGGGCAAATAAATATCCGCGTCCGACCGGAGGGTACGGCAGTCGGTGTACTAGTACACACGCTCAGAGGGGATTTTGGCCTTGAAACGGAATTCCGCGAAACTAGCACCCTGTCGACCGTGTCGGAGTGCCGATTCCAAATTGTTGTCACATAAGCGATTCCAATGCCCGTGCGGGAAAGTTATGCCCAATTCTTTCGCTGAAGGGGTGGGAATAAACCGGAGGGGGTGACTATATCGGCGATGTTCAGGCACCCATATCCACGACCTGGAGAGGAGATCTCGTGTCATGTTGAACACGACTTCCGATCACTATTACTGGGCGGCTCCGCGTGTGGGGTCCGCCAGCGATTCGCGTAATTGAGGGAGTTGCTACTGCCAAAAAACCTTGGAATAGGGGAGATCGTCGGCTAGAATCGCAATTTCAGAGTGCGAAACGAAGGTTTTTCGACCCCGAAACGACGTCTTATCTCTGAAAAAATAAGGGGGTGTGAGCGCCTCTGAGTGTCGATTCTGAATTGGGGTTTTATAAGCGATTCCGATAACCGAGCGAAAAGTTATGCACGTTTGAGCGAAGGGGTGTCCGTATACTATCGCATCGGCAGCCTGCGACCGCGCTCCCGGAGTGGAATTTGGGCACCATACTGGAAATCTCTGAATGCGACCATTTATAGATCGGGTCAAAGTGCTGATTCTGAATTGGGGCATCGCGGGCGGTTCCGACCCCCGGGCGAATAAATATCCGGGTCCGACCGGAGGGTATGGCAGTCGGTGTACTAGTACACACGCTCAGAGGGGGAATTTTGGCCCCGGAACGGAATTCCACCAAACCAATGCCCTGTCGATCGTCTCGAGTGCCGATTCCTTATTGTTGTCACATAAGCGATTCCGATGCCCGTGCGGAAAGTTATGCCCATTCTTTTGCTGAAGGGGTGGGAATAAACCGGAGGGAGTGACTATATCGGCGATGTTCGGGCACCCATATCCACGACCTGAGGAGGAGATCTCGTGTCGAGTTGACACGACTTCCGATCACTATGACTGGGTGGCTCCGCGTATGGGGTCCGCCAGTGATTCGCGTAATCGAGGGAGTCGCTACTACTGCCAAAAAACCTTGGAATAGGGGAGATCGTCGGCTAGAATCACAATTTTGGAGTGCGAAACAAAAGTTTTTCGACCCCAAAACGACGTCTTATCCCTGAAGCAATAATGGGGCGTCGAGCGACTCTGAGTGCCGATTCCGAATTGGGGTCTTATAAGCGATTCCGATAACCGAGCGAAAAGTTATGCTCGTTTGAGCGAAGGGGTGTCCGTATACGATCGCATCGACAGCCTGCGACCGCTCTCCCAGAGAGGAATTTGGGCGCCAGACTGGAAATCTCTGAATGCGACCATTTATCGACTGGGTCGAAGTGTCGATTCTGATTGGGGCGTTGCGGGCGGTTCCGACCGCCGGGCGAATAAATATCCGCGTCCGACCGGAGGGTACGACAGTCGGTGTACTAGTACACACGCTGAGGGGGAATTTTGGCCCCGGAGGGAATTCTCCGAAACCAGTGCCCTGTCGACGGTCTCGGTGTGCCGATTCCGAATTGTGGTCACATAAGTGATTCCGATGCCCATGCGGAAAGTTATGCCCAATTCTTTCGCTGAAGGGGTTGGAATAACCCGGAGGGGGTGACTATATTGGCGATGTTCGGGCAACCATATCCATGACCTGGGGAGGAAATCTCGCGTCGAGTTGAACACGACTTCCGATCGCTATGACTGGGCGCTCCGCGTGTGGGGTCCGCCAGCGATTCGCATAATCGAGGAAGTCGCTACTTGCCAAAAAACCTTGGAATAGAAGAGATCGTCGGGTAGAATCGCAATTTCAGAGTGCGAAACGAAGGTTTTTCGTCCCCGAAACGACGTCTTATCGCCTGAGACAAATAAGGGGCATCGAGCGCCTCTGAGTACCGATTCCGAATTGGGGTCTTATAAGCGATTCCGATAACCGAGCGAAAAGTTATGCCCATTTGAGCGAAGGGGTCAATATGCGATCGCATCGGCGGTCTAACGACCGCGCTCCCGAGAGGATTTGGGCGCTGCTGGACCGGAAATCTCCGAATGCGACCATTTACCGATCGGGTCGAAGTGGCGATTCTGAATGGGGGCCTCGCGGGCAGTTCCGACCCCCGGCGAATAAATATCCGCGTCCGACCGGAGGGTACGACAATCGGTGTAATAGTACACACGCTCCGGGGGGGGGGGGGGGTGGGGGGGGGGGCGGGGGGGAATTTTGTCCCCGAACGGAATTCTGCGAACCAGCGCCCTGTCGACCGTCTCGGATGCCGATTCCGAATTGTGGTCATAAAAGTGATTCCGATGCCCTTGCGGAAAGTTATGCCCAATTCTTTCGCTGAAGGGGTTGGAATAAACCGGAGGGGGTGACTATATCGGCGATGTTCGAGCACCCATATCCACGACCTGGGGAGGAGATCTCGTGTCGAGTTGAACACGACTTAGGATCGCTGTGACTGGGCGGCTCCGCATTTGGGGTCCGCCAGCGATTCGCGTAATCGAGGGAGTCGCTACTACTGCCAAAAACCATGGAATAAGGGAGGTCGTCGACTAGAATCGTATTTCAGAGTGCGAAACGAGGGTTTTTCGACCCTGAACCGACGTCTTATCGCATGAGGCAATAAGTGGGGCGTCGAGCGCCTCTTAGTGCCCATTCCGAATTTCTGTCTTATAAGCGAGTCTGATAACCGAGCGAAAAGTTATGCTCGTTTGAGCGAAGGGGTGTCCGTATGCGGTCGCATCGGCAGCCTGTGACCGCGCTCCCCGGATAGGAATTTGGGGCCAGACTGGAAATCTCTGAATGTGACCATTTATCGCCCGGGTCGAAGTGCCGATTCTTAATTGGGGCCTCGCGGGCGGTTCCGACCCCCGGGCGAATAAATATCCGCGTCTGACCGGAGGGTACGGCAATCGGTGTACTAGTACACACGCTCTGGGGGCGGATTTTGGCCCCAACACGGAATTCCGTGAAACCAGCTCCCTGTCGACCGTCTCATAGTGCCGATTCCGAATTGTGGTCACATAAGCGATTCCGATGCCCGTGCGGAATGTTATACCCTATTCTTTCGCTGACGGGTGTGGGAATAACCAGAGGGGTGACTATATCGGCGATGTTCGGCACCCATATTCACGACCTGGGGAGGAGATCTCGCGTCGAGTTGAACACGACTTCCGATCGCTGTGACTGGGCGGCTCTGCGTGTGGGGTCCTCCAGCGATTCGCCTAATCGAGGGAGTCGCTATTGCCAAAAAACCTTGGAATAGGGGAGATCGTCGGCTAGAATCGCAATTTCGGAGTTCGAAATGAAGTTTTTCGTCCCCTAAAAACTTCTTATCCTTGATGAACGTCGAGCGCCTCTGAGTGCCGACTCCGAATTGGGGTCTTATAAGCGATTCTGATAACCGAGCGAAAGTTATGTCCGTTTGAGCGAAGGGGTGTCTGTATACGATCGCATCGGCACGCCTGCGACCGAGCTCCGGAAGAGGAATTTGGGCGCCATACTGGAAATCTCTGAATGCGACCATTTATCGACCGGGTCGAAGTGCCGATTCTGAATTGGGGCCTCGCGGGGTTCCGACCCTAGGGCGAATAAATATCCGCGTCCGACCGGAGGGTGCGACAGTCGGTGTATTTGTACACACGCTCAGAGGGGGAATTTTGGCCCCGAACGGAATCCCGCCAAACCAACGCCCTGTCGACCGTCTCGGAGTGCCGATTCCAAAATTTTTTCACATAAGCGATTCCGATGCCCGTGCGGAAAATTATGCCCAATTCTTTTGCTGAAGGGGTGGGAATAAACCGGAGGGGGTGACTATATCGGCGATGTTCGGGCACCCATATCCACGACCTGGGGAGGAGATCTCGCGTCAAGTTGAACACGACTTCCGATCACTATGACTGGGCGGCTCCGCGTGTGGGGTCCACCAGCGATTCGCGTAATCGAGGAGTCGCTACTGCCAAAAAACCTTGGAATAGGGAGATCGTCGGCTAGAATCACAAATTCGGAGTGCGAATGAAGGTCTTTTGACCTCGAAACGACGTCTTATCCCTAAATTAATAAGTGGCATCGAGCGCCTCTGAGTGCCGATTCCGAATTGGGGTCTTATAACCGATTTCGATTACCGAGCGAAAAGTTATACCCGTTTGAGCGAAGGGGTGTCCGTATACGCGCATCGGCAGCCTTCGACTGCGCTCCCGGAGAGGAAATTGGCGCCAGACCGGAATCTCTGAATGCGACCATTTATCGACCCGGTCGAAGTGCCGATTCTGAATTGGGGCCTCGCTGGCGGTTCCGACCCCCGGGCAAATAAATATTCGCGTTCGACGGAAGGGTACGGCAGTCGGTGTACTAGTACAGACGCTCAGAGGGAGAATTTTGACCCCAGAACGGAATTCCGCAAAACCAATGCCCTGTCGACCGTCCGGAGTGCCGATTCCGAATTGTTGTCACATAACGATTCCGATGCCCGTGCGGAAAGTTATGCCCAATTCTTTTGCTGAAGGGGTGGGAATAAAACAGAGGGTGACTATATCGGCGATCTTTGGGCACCCATATCCACGACCTGGGGAGGAGATCTCGCGTCAAGTCGACACAACTTCCGATCACTATGAATGGGCGGCTTCGCGTGTGGGGTCCTGCCAGCGATTTGCATAATCGAGAGAGTCTCTACTGCCAAAAAACCTTGGAATAGGGGAGATCGTCCGCTAGAATCGCAATTTTGGAGTGCGAAACGAAGGTTTTTCGTCCCCTAAACGACATCTTATCCCTGAAGAGCGTTGAGCGCCTTTGAGTGCCGATTTCGAATTGGGGTCTTATAAGGGATTCTGATAACTGAGCAAAAATTATGTCCGTTTGAGCGAAGGGGTGTCCGTATACGATCGCATCGGCAGCCTGCGACCGCGCTCTGGAAGAGGAAATTGGCGCCAGACTGGAATATCTGAATGCGACCATTTATCGACCAGTCGAAGTGCCGATTCTGAATTAGGGCCTCGCGGTGGTTCCGACCCCAGGCGAATAAATATCCGTGTCCGACCGGAGGGTACGACAATCGGTGTACTAGTACACATGCTCCGAGGGTGAATTTGGGACCCAGAACGGAATTCCACGAAACCAACGCTCTGTCGACCGTCTCGGATTTCCGATTCCGAATTGTGCTCACATAGCGATTCCGTTGCCCGTGCGGAAAGTTATGCCCAATTCTTTCGCTGAAGGGAGGGAATAAACCAGTGCGGGTGTCTATATCGGCGATGTTCGGACACCCATATCCACGACCTGGGGAAGAGATCTCGCATCGAGTTGAACACGACTTCCGATCACTGTGACAGGGCGGCTCCGCGTGTAGGTCCTCCAGCTATTCGCGTAATCGAGGGAGTCGCTACTGCCAAAAAACCTTGGAATAGGGGAGATCATCGGCTAGAATTGCAATTTCGGAGTGCGAAACGAAGGTTTTTCGACCCCGAAACGACGTCTTAAATCGCCTGAGGCAATAAGGAGAACATCAAGCGCCTTTGAGTTTCGATTCCGAATTGGGGAATTATAAGCGATTCTGATAACCGAGCGAAACGTTATGCCCGTTAGAGCCAAGGTGTCCGTATGCGATCGCATCGGCGTCTACGACCGCGTTCCAAGAGTGGAATTTGCGCGCCAGACCGGAAATCTCCGAATGCGACCATTTACCGACCGGTCTAAGTGCCGATTCTAAATTGGGGCCTCGCGGGCAGTTCCGACCCCCGGGCTAATAATATTCGAGTCCGACCGGAGGGTACGGCAGTCGGTGTACTAGTACACACGCTCCGGGGGGGGGGGGGGGAATTTCGGCCCCGAAACAGAATTCTGCGAAACCAGAGCCCTGTCGACCGTCTCGGAGTGCGGATTCCGAATTGTGGTCACATAAGTGATTCTGATGCCCGTGCGGAAAGTTATGCCAAATTTTTCGCTGAAGGGGTGGGAATGAAAAGGAGGGGGGGTGACTATATCGGCGATGTTCGGGCACCCATATCACGACCTGGGGAGGGGATCTCACATGAGTTGAACACGACTTCCGATCGCTGTGACTGGCGGTCCGGCGTGTGTGGGTCCGCCAGCAATTCGCGTAATCGAGGGAGTCGTTACTGCCAAAAAAACCTTGGAATAGGGGAATCATCGCGTATCGAAGGTTTTTCGACCCCGAAACCACGTCTTATCACCTGAAGCAAAAAGGGGGCGTCGACTGTCAGTGCCGATCCGAATGGGGTCTTATAAGCGATTCTGATAACCGAGCGAAACGTTATACCCGTTTGAGCGAAGGGAGTTCGTATGCGAGCATCGGTATCCTGCGACCGCGCTCCCGGAGAGGAATTTGAGCGCCAGACCGGAAATCTCTGAATGTGACCATTTATCGACCGGGTCGAAGTGCCGATTCTGAATTGGGGCCTCGCGGGCGGTGGTTCGACCCCCGGGCGAATAAATATCTCGTCGACGGAGGGTACGACAGTCGGTGTACTAGTACACCACGCTCCGAGGGGGAATTTTGGCCCCGGAATGGAATACCACGAAAACCAGCGCCTTGTCGACCGTCTCGGAGTGCCGATCCGAATTGTGGCCAGATAAGCGATTCCGATGCCCGTGCAGAAAGTTATGCCCAATTCTTTCGCTAAACGGGTGGGAATAAACCAGAGAGGGTGGTAACTATATCGACAACGTTCGGGCACCCATATCCACGACCTGGGGAGGAGATGTTCTTGCGGAAGTTATGCCCAATCATTCGCGGAATGGTGGGAATAAACTGGAGGGGGTGACTATATCGGCATTGTTCGGGCACCATATCCAACGACCTAGGGAGGCGTACTGCCAAAAAACCTTGGAATAGGGGAGATCGGCGGCTAGAATCGCAATTTCATAGTGCGAATGAAGGTTTTTTGACCCCGAAACGACGTCTTATCACTGAGGCATAAAGGGGCGTCGAGCGCCTCTGAGTGCCGATCCGAATTGGGTCTTATAAGCGATTCGATAACCGAGCGAAACGTTATGCCCGTTTGAGCGAAGGGGTGTCCGTATGCGATCGCATCGGCAGCCTTGCGACCGCGCTCCCGGAGATGAATTTGAGCGCCAGACCGAAAATATCGATGTGAAATTTACCGACGGGCGAAGTGCCAATTATGAATTGGGGCCTCGCGGGCGGTTCCGACCCGGGGCGATATTATTTGCGTCAGACTGACAGAGGGTACGACAGCGGTGTACTAGTACACAAGTCCGGTGGGGAATTTGGCACCGAAACGGAATTCCGCAAAACTAGCGCCCAGTCGATCGTCTCAGAGTGCGATTCCGAATTGTGGTCACATAAGCGATTCCGATGCCCGTGCGGAATGTTATGCCCAATTCTTTCGCTGAAAGGGTGGGAATAAAACGGAGGGGGTGACTATATCGGCGATGTTCGGGCACCCATATCAACGACATGGGGAGGAGATCTCGCGTCGAGTTGAACATGACTTTCGATCACTATGGCTGGGCGGCTCCGCGTGTGTGGTCCGCCAGCGATTACGTAATCGGGGAGTCGCTACTGCCAAAAAACCTTGGAATAGGGGAGATCGTCAGCTAGAATCGCAATTTTGGAGTGTGAAACGAAGGTTTTCGACCCCGAAACGATGTCTTATGCCTGAGGCAATAATGGGGACATCGAGCGTCTCTGAGTGCCGATTCCAAATTGGGGTCTTATAAGCGATTTCGATTACCGAGCGAAAAGTTATACCCGTTTGAGCGAAGGGGTGTCCGTATACGATCGCATCGGCAGCCTTCGACCGCGCTCCCGGAGAGGAATTTGGGGCCAGACCGGAAATCTCTGAAGGCGACCATTATCGACCCGGTCGAACTTCCGATTCTGAATGGGGCCTCGCAGGCGGTTCCGACCCCGGGCAAATAAATATCCGCGTCCGACCGGAGGGTTACGGCAGTCGGTGTACTAGTACACACGCTCCGAGGGGAAAGGAAATTTGGCCACAGAACGGAATTCACGAAACCAGCGCCTTGTCGATCGTCTCGGAGTGCCGATTCCGATTGTGGTCATATAAGCGATTCCGATGCCGTGCGGAAAGTTATGCAATTCTTTCGTTGAAGGGGTGGGAATAAATAAACCAGAGGGGGTGACTTATCGGCAATGTTGGGCACCCATATCCACGACCTAGGGAGGAGATTCATGTCGAGTTGAACATGACTTCGATCACTGTGATGGGGCAGGTCCGCGTGTGGGGTCCGCCAGTGATTTGCACAAATCGAGGGAGTCGCTACTGCCAAAAAAACCTGGAATAGGGGAGATCGTCGGCTAGAATCGCAATTTCGTAGTGCGAAACGAAGGTTTTTCGACCACGAAAGGACGTCTTATCGCCTAAGGCAATTATGTAGCATCAAGCGCCTCTGAGTGCCGTTTTGAATTAGGGTCTTATAAGCGTTTCCGATTACCGAGCGAAACGTTATGTCCGTTTGAGCGAAGGGGGTGTCCGTATGCGATCGAATCGACGGTCTACGACCGCGCTCCCGGAGAGGAATTTGGGCGCGGACCGGAAATCTCCGAATGCGACCATTTATGACCGGGTCAAAGTGCGATTCTAAATTGAGGCATCGCGGGCGGTTTTGAACCCCGGGCTAATAAATATCCCGCGTCCGACTGGGGGTACGGCAGTTGGTGTACTAATACACACACTCGGGGGGGGGGGGGGGGGGGGGGGGGGGGGGGAATTTTTGCCCCAGAACGGAATTCTGCGAAAACCAGCGCCCCTGCGACCGTCTCAGAGTGCCGATTCCAATTGTGGTCGCATAAGTGATTCCGATGGTCGTGCGGAATGTTATGCCCAATTCTTTCGCTGAAGGGTGGGGGATAAACCGGAGGGGGTGACTATATCGGCGATGTTCGGGCACCATATCCACGACCTGGGGAGGAGATCTCACGTCGAGTTGAACACAACTTCCGATCGCTGTGCTTGGGCGGTCTGTGTGTGGGGTCCGCCAGCGATTACATAATCGAGGGAGTAGTAATCCAAAAAACCTTGGAATAGGGGAGATCGTCGGCTAGAATCGCAATTTCATAGTGCCAAACGAAGGGTTTCGACCCAAAATGACTCTTATCCCTAAAGCAATAAGCGGCGTCGAGCCTCTGAGGTAGATTTCGAATTGGGGTTTATAAGCGGATTTCGATTACCGAGCGAAAAGTTATGCCCGTTTGAACGAAGGGGTGTCCGTATATGATCACATCGGCAACCTGCGACCACGCTCCCGTAGAGGAATTTTGGCGCCAGACCAGAAATCTTTGAATGCGACCATTTATCGACCAGGTCGAAGTGCCGATTCTGAATTGGGGCCTCGCGGGCAGTTCCGACCCCCGGGCGAATAAATATCTGCATCCGACCGGAGGGTACGACAGTCGGTGTACTAGTACACACGCTTCGAGGGGGAATTTTGGCCCTGGAACGGAATTTTGCGAAACCAGCGCCCTGTCAACCGTCTCGTAGTGCCGATTCCGAATTCTGGTCACATAAGCGATTCTGATGCCCGTGTGGAAGTTATGCCCAATTCTTTCGCTGAAGGGGTGGGAATAAACCGGAGGGGGAGGACTATATCAGCGATGTTCGAGCACCCCATATCCACGACTGGGGAAGAGATCTCGCGTAGAGTTGAACACGAATTCCGATCACTGTGATTGGGCGGCTCTGCGTGGGGGTCCACCAGAGATTTGCGTAATCGAGGGAGTCGCTACTGCAAAAAAACATGGAATAGTTGAGATCGTCGGCTGCAATCGCATTATGGAGTGAGAAATGAAGGTTTCTCGAATCCAAAATGACGCTTGTCGCATGAGGCAATAAGGGGGCGTCGAGCGACTCTGAGTGACGATTCCGAATTGGGGTCTATAAGCGATTTCGATAACGAGCTAAAAGTTATGCCTGTTGAGCGAAGGGGTGTCCGTATGCGATCGCATCGGCGGCCTACGACTGCGCTCCCGGAGAAAATTTTGGGCACCGGATTGGAAATCTCCAAATGCGACCATTTACCGACCGGGTCATAGTGCCGATTCTGAATTGGTGCCTTGCTGGCGGTTCCCACATCCGGGCGAATAATATCTGCATCTGACCGGAGGGTACGACAGTCGGTTGTACTAGTACACAAGGTCCGGGGGGGAATTTTGGCCCTAGAACAGAATTCTGCGAACCGGTCCCCGTCGGACGTCTTGGAGTGCCGATTCCGAATGTGGTCACATAAGCAGATTCGATGCCCGTGTGGAAAGTTATGCCCAATTCATTCGCTGAAGGGGTGGGGAATAAAACCGGAGGGGGTGACTATATCGGTGATGTTCGGGCACCCATATCCACGACATGGGGAGGAGATCTCATGTCGAGTTGAACATGACTTCCGACGCTGTGATGGGCGGCTCCGCGTGTGTGGGGTCCGCCAGTGATTCCCATAATCGAGGGAGTCGATACTGCCAAAAAACCTTGGAATAGGGGAGATCGTCAGCTGGAATCGCAATTGTGGAGTGCGAAAAGAAGGTTTTTCGACTACAAAAAGACGTCTTATCGAATGAGGCAATCGGGGGCGTCGAGCGCCTCTGAGTGCCGATTCTGAATTGCGGTCTTATAAGCGATCTGATAAACGAGCGAAAATTTATGCTCATTTGAGCGAACGGGTGTCCGTATGCGATCGCATCAGCGGCCTACGACTGCGATCCCGGAGAGGAATTGGGCGCCGGACCGGAAAATCTCCGAATGCGACCATTTACCGACGGGTCAAAGTGTCGATTCTGAATTGGTGCCTTGCGGGCGGTTCCCACCCCCGAGCGAAAATATCTGCGTCCGACGGAGGGTACGACAGTCGGTGTACTAGTACACAAGCTACGGGGGGGAATTTTGGCCCCGAAACGGAATTATGCGAAACAGCGCCCGGCGGACCATTTCGAGTGCCGATTCCGAATTGTGGTCACATAAGTGATTCCGATGCCCGTGAGGAATGTTATGCCCAATTTCTTCGATGAAGGGGTGGGATAAACCGGAGGGGGGTGACTATATCGCGATGTTCGGGCACCCATATCCAGGACATGGGGAGGCGATTCGTGTCGAGTTGAAAACGACTTCCGATCGCTGTGAATGGGCGGCTCCGCGTGTGGGGTCGTCTGCGATTCGCGTAATCGAGGGAGTTGCTACTACCAAAAAACTTGGATAGGGGAGATCGTCGGCTGGAATCGCAATTGCGGAGTGGGAAACAAAGGTTTTTCGACCCCAAAACGACGACTATCGCATGAGGCAAAAGGGGGCGTCGAGAGTCTCTGAGTGTCGATTTCCGAATTGCGGTCTTATAAGCGATTTCGAGAACTGAGCGAAAAAGTTATGCCGTTTGAGCGAAGGGGTGTCGTATGCGATCGCACGGCGGCCTACGATGCTATCCCAGAGAGGAATTTGGGCGCCAGAACGGAAATCTATGAATGCGACCATTTATCGACCAGGTGAAGCAAGACTCAGTGGGGCACCGACTCTTAACTTGGGGCCTCGCGGGCGGTTTCGACCCCGGGCAAATAATATGCGCGTCCGACCAGAGGGTACGGCAGCCGGTGTACTAGTACACACGCTCCGAGGGGGAATTTTCGCCCCGAAACGGAATTCCTCAAACACGAGCGCCCTTGTCGACCATCTCAGAGTGCGATTCCGCATTGTGGTCACATAAGCGATTCTGATGCCTGTGCGGAATGTTATGCAAATTCTTCATGAAGGGGTGGGAATAAACCGGAGGGGGTGACATATCGGCGGATGTTCGGGCACCCATATCCACGACTGGGGAGGAGATCTGCGGTCACATTGAACACGACTTACGATCGCTATGACTGGGCTGCACCACGTGTGGGGTCGCCAGTGATTCGCGTAAACGAGGGAGTCGCTACTGCCAAAAAACCTTGGAATAGGGAAGGGAAGATCGTCGGCTAGAATCGAAATTTTAGAGTGCGAAATGAAGGTTTTTCGACCCCGAAACGGCGTCTTATCCTAAAGCTCTAAAAGGGAGTCGAGCGCCTCTGAGTGATGATTCCGATATGGGGGTCTTATAAGCGATTCGATAAACGAACGAAACGTTATGCCCGTTAGAGCGAAGGGGTGTCCATATGCGATCGCATCGGCGGTCTACGGACCGCGCTCCCGGAGTGGAATTTCGGCGCCGGGCCGGGAAATCTACGAATGCGACCATTTACCGACGTGTCGAAGTGCCGATTCTAAATTGGGGCATCCGGGCGGTTTCCGACCCCGGGCTGATAAATATTCGCGTTCCGACCGGAGGGTACGCCAGTCGGTGTACTAGTACACAGGCTCCGGGGGGGAATTTTGGCCACGAAACGGAATTCCGTGAAACCAGCGCCCTGTCGATCGTCTTAGAGTGCCGATTCCGAATTGTGGTCACATAAGCGATTCCGATGCCCGTGCAGAATGTTATGCACATTCTTTCGCTGAAAGGGTGGGAATAAACCGGAGGGGGGGGACTATATCGGCGATGTTCGGGCACGCATATCAACGAACTGGGGAGGAGATCTCGCATCGAGTTGAACACGACTTCCGATCACTATGACTGGGCGGCTCCGCGTGTGGGGTCCGCTAGTGATTCGCGTAATCGAGGGAGTCGCTAGTGCCAAAAAACCTTGGAATAGGGGAGATCGTCGGCTAGAATCCTAATTTTGGAGTGCGAAACAAAGGTTTTTCGACCCTGAAACAACGTCTTATCCCAGAAGCAATAAGGGGGCGTCGAGCGTCTCTGAGTGCCGATTCCAAATTGGGGTCTTATAAGCGATTTCGATTACCGAGCGAAAAGTTATGCCCGTTTGAACGAAGGGTTGTCCGGTATGCGATCGCATCGGCAGCCTGCGACCGCGCTCCCGGAGAGAAATTTGGGCGCCATACCGGAAATCTCTGAATGCGACCATTTATCGACCAGGTCGAAGCTCGAGTCTAAAATGGGGCCTCGCAGGCGATGATTCTGACCCCAGACGAATAAATATCCGCGTTCGACCGAAGGGTACGGCAATCGGTGTACTAGTACACACGCTCCGAGGGGGATTTTGGCTCCGGAACGGAATTCTGCGAAACCAGCGCCTGTCGACGTCTCAGAGTGCCATTCCGAATTGTGGTCACATAAGCGATTCTGATGCCCGTGCGGAAAGTATTCTCAATTCTTTTGCGTGAATGGGTGGGAAAAACCAAGGGGGGTGACTATATCGGCAATGTTCGGGCAACCATATCCACGACCGGGGAGGAGATCTCGCGTCGATTTGAACATGACTTTCGATCACTGTGACTGGGCAGCTCTGCGTGTGGGGTCCGCAGTGATTCGCGTAATCGAGGGAGTCGCTACTGCCAAAAAAACCTTGGAATAGGGGAGATTCGTCGGATAGAATCGCAAGTTGGAGTGCGAAACGAAGTTTTTTGACCCGAAACGACGTCTTATGGCCTGAGGCTATAAAGGGGCGTCAAGAGCTCTCTGAGTGCCGATTTTGATTGGCGTCTTATAAGCGATTCCGATAACCGAGCAAAAAAGTATGCCCGTTGGAGCGAAGGGGTGTCCGTATGCGATCGCATCGGCGGTCTACGACCGCGCTCCGGAGAGGAATTTGGGCTCCGGACCGGAAATCTCCGAATGCGACCATTTACCGACCGGGTCGAAGTTCGATTCTAATTGGGGCCGCGCGGGCGCGGGTTCGGACCCCCGGGTTAATAAATATTCGCGTCCGACCGGAGGGTACGGCAGCGGTGTACTAGTACACACGCTCCGGGGGGGAATTTGGCTCCAGAACGGAATTCCGCGAAAACCAGTGCCCTGTCGACCGTCTCAGAGTGCCGATTCCGAATGTTGTCACATAAGCGATTCCGATGCCCGTGCGGAATGTTATGCCGATTCTTTCGCTGAAAGGGTGGTAATAAACCGGAGGGGGTGACTATTCGGCGATGTGGGGCACCATTACATGATTGGGGAGGAGATCTCGCGTCGAGTTGAACACGACTTCCGATCACTATGACTGGGCGGCTCTGTGTGTGGGGGTCCGCTAGCGATTCGCGTAAGCGAGGAGTCGCTACTGCCAAAAAACTTTGGAATAGGGGAGATCGTCGGCTAGTATCGCAATTTGGAGTGCGAAACGAAGGTTTTCGACCACCGAAACGACATCTTATCCCTAAAGCAATATGGCGGGTCGAGCGCCTCTGAGTGTAGATTCGAATTGGGGTCTTATAAGCGAATTCGATTACGAGCGAAAAGTTATGCCCGTTTGAGCGAAGGGGTGTCCGTATATGATCGCATCGGCAACCTGCGACCGCTCTCCCGGAGAGGAATTGGGCGCCAGACTGGAAATCTTTGAATGTGACCATTATCCACCAGGTCGAAGTTCGATTCTGAATTGGGGCCTCGCGGGCAGTTCCGACACCCGGGCGAATAAATATCGCATCCAACCGGAGGTACGACAGTCGGTGTACTAGTACCCACGCTCCGAGGGGGAAATTTTGGCCCACGGAACGAAATTTTGCGGAAACCAGCGCCCTGCCGACCGTCTCGTAGTGCCGATCCAAATTGTGGTCACATAAGCGATTCCAATGCCCGTGTGGAAGGTTATGCCCAATTCTTTCGCTGAAGGGGTGGGAAAAACCGGAGGGGAGACTATATCGGCGATGTTCGGGCACCCATATCCACGACTGGGGAGGAGATCTCGCGTAGAGTTGACATGGACCTCCGATCACGTGACTGGGCGGATCCGCGTGGGGGTCCAGCATGATTTGCGTAATCGAGGGAGTCGCTATTGCCAAAAAATCATGGAATAGAGGAGATCGTCGGCTGGAATCGCAATTATGGAGTGCGAAATGAAGGTTTTTCGACCCCAAAATGACGCCTCATCGCATGAGGCAATAGGGGCGTCGAGCGCTCTGAGTGCCGATTCCGAATGGGGTCTTATAAGCGATTCCCATAACGAGCGAAAAGTTATGCCCATTTGAGTGAAGGGGTGTCCGTATGCGATCGCATCGGCGGCCTACGAACTGCGATCCCGGAGAGGAATTTGGGCGCCGGAACGGAAATATCCGAATGCGACCATGTACCGACTGGGTCGAAGTGTCGATTCTGAATTGGTGCTTGCGGGCGGTTCCCACCCTCGGGGCGAATGAATATCTGCGTCCGACCGGAGGGTACGACAGTCGGTGTACTAGTACACAAGCTAGGGGGGGAATTTTGGGCCGCGAAACGGAATTCTTCGAAACCAGCGCCTGTCGACCATCTCGGAGTGCCGATTCTGAATTGTGGTCACATAAGTGATTGCCGATGCCCGTGAGGAAAGTTATGCCCAATTCTTTCGCTGAAGGGGTGGGAATAAACGGAGGAGGGGGTGACTTATCGGCGATGTTCGGGCACCCATATCCACGGACATGGGGAGGCGATCTCGGTCGTGTGAAACACGACTTCCGATCGCTGTGACTGGGCGGCTCTGCTTGTGGGGTCCGTCAGCGATTCGCGTAATCGAGGAGTTGCTACTGCCAAAAAACCTGGAATAGGAGAGATCGTCGGCTGGAATAGCAATTGCGGAGTGGGAAACAAAGGTTTTTCGACCCCAAAATGACGACTTATCACATGAGCAATAAGTGGGCGTCGAGCGTCTCTGAGTTCCGATTCCGAATGCGGTCTTATAAGCGATCCGATATCCGAGCGAAAAGTATTCCCGTTGAGCGAAGGGGTGTCCGTATGCGATCGCATCGGCAGAATACGACTGCGATCCTGGAGAGGAATTTGGGCGCCGGACGGGAAATCTCCGAATGCGACCATTTACTGACTGGGTCGAAGTGGTGATTCTGAATTGGTGCTTGCGGGCGGTTCCACCCCGGGGAGAATAAATATCTGCGT
>JACBKR010004105.1:0-25710 GCA_014218235.1 Colocasia esculenta | reverse complement strand
CCGAAAACTAGAACCGCCTAAGAAGAGGACTCTGGGGTCCTTTTATAGATCCGGGCTCCATTGACAGCTTCAGCTCCCACACGGCATATCAGCACTGCCCCGTCATCGCTGCCACCTCAGCAGGTCCAACCAACTGCTTCCAGCCGCTGATCGCCTTCATCACACACAACACCTTCGATGCCAGCCTCCTGGTCTGCACGCCATAGCTCCATCGGCCAGCCAGCAGCTCCATCGCACCGCCAGCCACACCATCTGCTGGCCAAGCCCCGTGCACAGCACCTTCAGACCTCCAGCACACCTGGCCGCCACCTCAGCACGCCCTTCACCGCCATGCCTCCTGCTTGCCTCGCCGCGCACAGCACCTTCGCGTACAGGGCTCCCTGCGCATAGTAGCCCGCCACGCACGGCCTCCTCTCCAAACGCCTGAGCGCCAGAGGCCCAGAGCACCATCGCGCCACCAGGCCCGGTCCAACCCCGGCAAGCGCCAACCCGCCAGGGGCCATGCCGCTTGCATGCATCGCGCCAGGGCCAACATCTGCACACACGGGCTCTGCTCTGGCCACTCACACACCTCCACCATCTCCATTGGACGCGCCAGAAGACCTTCGCACAGCCAGGGCTCCGCCTGAGCTGCACACATGGCAGCTGCGCACCGCCAGCCACATCTGACCGCTCAGCAGACCCTGCACATCCACCATCCGCTGTAGCCGTCGCCATGGCCTGGGCGCGTACAGGCCATCCTGCACATCCACCTCAGCTCCTGTAGACCCTGGTTCACCAGGTTACATGCCCAGCTCCTCATCACACCTTAGCTCCAGATCTGCGCAGCCCTGGTTGTCCAGCAAAGGCTTCAACCGCCTGAGCTATGCCGACCCATCGCCTCCAGATCCGTTGGCTGGCCGCACCTCAGCACAACCAAACCGCCATCCGCCATGCTTCCAGCGCTGCCCTGCTCCTGCTCTGCACCCCCTCCCAGCGCTTCCAGGAGCTCCAATGGATAGGCAAACAAATAATAGAAAAAGGTGGTTAGAATAATATTGGCTTTGTTAAAATGGTAGTGAGATGGGAATGGGGGTGTGGCATGATGGTAGTGGTGGGGTAAAAAATGTTGTTTGTTAATGGGATTGGGTGAGATATTTATTAAGTAAATTTTTTTATTTATTTAATTATTACAAACTCATATTATTTATGAAAAATTTTATTTATATACAACATTTACAAATCTCTTTTATTTTTTCAAGTGTATTTGTAGACAGAAAATAAACATAATTATTTCGAAGAAAATGACTTGTTTAATGAAAATCTACATGTAAATTCTAACCCATTAACAAATAGTATGTTTCAAAAACTTATTTACGGATGAAATGAAAAATAACATCAAAATGCACATTATTTATAGACAATGACTGTCTAAATTTAACTAAATGTATGAAATTTAACATAAAAATTTTGTAATTATCACTAGATACCATCTAGTCCAAAGGAAAGCCATCTAATTACAGTTAAGGAAATTCAGATATCTCTCAGGTACGCATGACTTGGGTCTTTGGTATCCAGCAGGTAGTAGCTTAACTTGGTTTCATATTCTGATGCTGACTATGCTGGATGTAAAATTGACAGGAAAAGCACTAGTGGCTATTGCCAAATTCTTGGTGGTTGCATGGTTTCGTGGGCATCCAAGAAGCACACTCGTGTTGCACTCTCCATGCACTCGTCCACTGCAGAGGCAGAATATGTTGTTGCAGGGAGTTGTGCAGCCCAAGTGTTGTGTGTGTTGTGTGAAAAAGTCAGTCATTGTGACTACAACATTGACATTGTTGACACCTATCCTATGTGACAACACTAGGCAATCAATCTATCAAAAACCTCATTCAACATTCTAGGACAAAACACATAGAAATTCGTCATCATTTCTTGAGAGATGAAGTAGCCAATAAAATATGGAGATAAGTTTCATACCCACTGAAAGTCAACTGGCAGACATCTTTACCAAACCTCTAGCTGAAGATAGATTCACAACATTAAGACGAGAATTGGGTTTGTGCAAATTACAATGAAACTTAACCCAATATTAAGTATATGTTCCTTGTGTGAACTAACTATGAGGTATATCAAATGGTGATTTGTGGAAGAACAAGTCATGCTTGTTTGGAAACTTTCATTATGCGTGAGAAAATATTCTCCGCCAAGTATCCATAGTTATGTTGCATGAAAGGGTCATTGACTTTCTATGAGACTTCAGGTTCTTATATTTTTCCCACTCACTATTTCTTATCAAAAATTGAACATCTTCATGAAATCACTCACCCTTGCTTTGGTGTTTTCGAATTGTGCAAATGTGTCTTGTTGTACTTGAATGTATGTGTACACATAAGCACACACTATGGGAGTCAAAATCAAGCTACATGAGTGTTTTAGTGAAGAAAGTCATTCATATCATATTCATGTCAACTTCTCTCACTTTTTATATTCATTTATTCCCTCATTCAAACCTTGATTCCACTCTGCATAAGCTATTCGACAGACATGAACACCCTGTCGACAGATCAGATTCACAGACATCAGTTTTTAAACTCTGTGTACACCTATCGATAGACGACAACTCATCTGTCGACAGCTAGACAAGCTCTGAAAACCCAGTCTTCTGTCTGTGCTCATCTGTCGACAGGCTCCCTCTAGCTGTCGACAGACACACTCTTTCTTGTCAATTCATGCCTATTTCTTATCAACTCATGAGAGGTTCATGTCTTTCATCTAAGATGTTTATTGGGTGTTTATACATGTTTGACTTCATCATATTCAAGTGATATTAATGTTATTCCCTAAATCACCATGATTTGGACATACTACTTTTGCACGGGTTTAGATTACATCATTTTAAAACATTGAACCATCGTAGAGGATACACACCTAACTCCTTAGAATAATTTCCTTGTAGGCAAACACTATTCTCAAGTAACTTGAAAAGTCTTATGGTCATTGAACTTTATGTCTCATATTGACTGCTAATCATATACTTTCTTTGATCTGGAATTTTAAAATGAAATGGAGAAAAGCTACCTATTTCTGAAAAACAACAACAAAAAAAAAGTCAATCTACAAGTGGGTAAAAGGTAGAGCAATGATGTGTATTGCTGAGTAACCGGGGAGATGGGCATCACAAATGTCTGCCCTCGCGTCAAAAAGCTATCTCATCAACTCTATACAGAGGTATGATGGACACTTCCACTGAGTAACTGGGGGTACGGGCACACTCATGTCTATCCTCACGTCAAAAGGTATGAAGTTCTCTAAATACCACTTTTCCCGTTGCATTCATTTGTTGCAAGCAAAAAAAAATTTTTTTTTGAAATAGAGTGAAGCCTCCAAAGTGTCTCAAATAACCAGGTCATTAGTGTCTATGGTTATCATGAAGTTTAGACATTCATTTCAGTCATCATTTGATCATCATACACTAGGGATAGTGTTGGTCTACAATGTCCTTAATCAAACAAGGGTGTTGGTGTCCTTTCTCTAAGACCGTAAGGTGTTCTCTTAATGCTCTAATTTACAACTCCTTAGGTATTATGTCTAAACCATTTGGGTAAATGGGAGGGCCTTAATATCCATGTCTATGGTGGGTTCCAATGTGTGTATACCCATTTTACACCTTATTTATTCATTGTGTAACCTTGGCTCAAGAGTTCTCCTTGAAAATCCACACAAATCAGTCAGGCAGAATTTCTGTATGGATCTGTCGACAGATATCCAGTCATCTGTCGACAGACGGCGGCAGCTCTGGTTTGGGAAGACCAACGGGCGCGCCGTTTGGGGACGGATTTGGTGGGACCCTTGCCTTCTAAATTTCAATCCACCTCTTTAAAAAGGCACCCCCTCTCCAATCCCTCTCTTTCCTATACAAACCAGCCCCTGCTTCCCCTTTGGACGCAAACCCTACTTTTCATCTTTCCAGTCCTATCTCTGCAGTGGGCTTCTCCTCTTCATCCTCCCTCTCTGTGCTTCATCCCTCCACACTCTACATGGCTCCAAGGCAAAGAAACTGGCATCTCGCCGCCGTCCCTCCTCATCTCGAGCCGGCGACGACGACTGGCTACTGATGAGCGCCGCACGAAGCTTCGGGACGATCGTTTGCCCGAACTTGTGGTTCCTCCCGTCTCCATCTCACTCATTCAAAGGGGTCATTCATCAAGTTTGTTCAGCCTAGGTATGTCGATTTTGAGTCCTTGGCAGATCTTTTCCAAACCTCCAACCCCTATTTGACACTCAGGGTGGACATCCTTTCTCTACAGTCACACGGCTTATTCTCCCACTGCCGTTCGTGAATTCTTCAATCATCTTGGCTTCTCAAAGGAAAAGCATTTCTATACAACTGTGAAGGGCACCACTTTCCAACTCACTGCCAACCTCATTAGCACAGCCCTTCAAATCCCCAACTCCGGAGCCGACATCCTCACCCATACTCCGGATGCTTCTGTGTACTATCATCTCCTCACTCTTGAAGAATATGATGACAAAAGAAATTTCCAAGTTGAATGCCAATTCCTTCCCTCCATTGAACCGGATGATCCATCACATCTTCACAACCATGATTGCGCCAAAGCATGGGAGTCGGGAACTTGTCACCGACGTCCATAAATCACTCTTCACCTTTTTCCTAAAGTGTGAACCCATCAATCTCCCTGTCCTGATGCTTGGCCATATTCTCAAATGCTTCTACCAACCCCGGAAGTCATGCCTTTTGCTTGTCCAATCACCTCCATTCTGAAGTTCATTGGAATCGACATTCCGAACAGTGAATGCATCACGCTTAACTTCCGCAGTAGTTTCGATCTCACTGCTGCACATAGGATGGGATACAAGCTCGTTGATGGGGTCGTCACTCGTGAGCTCAAAGGAAAGGCACCAGCTGTTGCCATGGATGTAGATCATGAGATTGCTGATGTTGATGATGATGAAGAAGCAGGAGATGAAGACTCCCAGTCTGAGCCTCTTGATGCTCCGGGAGACAGTGCTAGTGATGCAGATGATGAGCCTTCTCTGCGTGATCTTCTTGCTCAGATGCAACTCCAGATGTCCACTGGATTTGATAAGATTCATGCACGATTGGACACAGTGGATGCAAACATGGAAGCAATAGCGGACACTCAAGTCCAACTGCAGCTGCGTCTCACTAGGCTTCAGGAACACTGTCGGGCTGCTGCACCGCCTGGCGATGATGCTGCATAGAGAGTCTATGGGTCTAGGAGTCACCATTTGTTTCTATTTTTTCACATAGTCTGTCATGTTCTGTGTTTTTTTTTTTTTTCTTCGTGGTCATGTAACTTCTTTCCCTTTCATTTCAGTCATCCCATTTTGTACTGTGTATGCTTCATATCTTATCAATGAAATCACAGTTTGTTGCTATATCATTGTGTGTGACTGGTGTGAATACCTTTAGATGTTGTCAAAAGGGGGAGAAACCTCAATTGTGCACTAATTGAATAATTTTGTCATCATCAAAAAGGGGAGAATGTTGGGTTTTCATTCTAATATTTTTAACAACATGTTTTTGATGATAGATAAGTTAATTGAGGTTTGATACATGACAAAGAACTTGATACTACTTGGTTATCTATGTACTCATAATATCTAACTTTACATGTTCTATCATGTAGGTACAAATGCTTAAAGCCAAGCTATCACAAAACAAGAGAAAAAGATCACAAAAGCTGTAAACCATGTCACCTGTCGACAGACCACAATGCTCCTGTCGACAGATCTTACAGATATGGTCAACCGAAAAGCTCAAAGCTCAGGTTACAACCATCTGTCGACAGATGCCCATCGGCTGTCGACAGATGTCACTGACAGAAGTTCTAGATATCTGACTGTAGATATCTGTCGACAGATGCAAGTCGACTGTCGACAGATCTCACAGACCTGAAATCCCAGATCTCTGTATGTTGCAAACTTGTTGCAATCTATCGACAGATGCAGCCAGACCTGTCGACAGACGAAACAAATCTTCAGATACGGAAAGATCTAACATTGCCCAAGTTGGTGTTTCTTTCTACCACGACTCTCCATATGTAAACACCACTATATAAACATCCTTTTGAAGCAAATCACGTACACAAGCAGCCTCCAAGCAAGAACCCTAAAAAGTTCTCAAGAGAAGTCTTGCTCTGCTGCTCTGCTTCAACCTACCGCCCAGAACCAAGAAGAGAAGTCTATCCAGCGGAAGGTGAAGCCTGAACGTCGTGGATTCAAGCATCTCCATCAACTTTGTTATCAAGACGAAGCTTGCAGTCCAGCCAGACGTTTACAAGAAGAGTTTACAATCTGGATTTGTTCTTCAACTCTCAAACCCTTCTCTGTTTCTATTTTTCATATCCGTGTGTGTGTGGTGGTGTTTCAAGCAGTCCTTGTAATTGATACACGTGTGTGGGTGTTGATCTGATCGTGGTTGCACATCAGATAACACGTGTGTGTGAGTTGTAGTTTGTGAACTAGCTCATAAGCAGATCGTTCTGCGTGTGTGTGTGGCCCGTGGATGTAGGATACACGAGTTGTGTACTCCGAACCACGTAAATCTGTGTGTCTCGTGGTTTGAACGCTTTCACGTTAGATGTTTGATAGGCACGTTGTATTTACACACACATGATAGTTCATCAATCCAATTGTCATCAAGTCACACACATCCACAACAGTGAAACTCTGTTCTTATCGTTATAATCTGTGTCTTAAAGAAAAGAAGGTGATAAATGTTTTTAAATCGGCAGTAATCTATTCAACCCCCCTTCTAGATTACCATATAAGGAATTCCGCAACCCTTCAGATCTCGCGTCAATTTGAACACGACTTCCGATCGCTGTGACTGGGCGGCTCCGCATGTGGGGTCTGCCAGTGATTCGCGTAATCGAGGGAGTCTCTACTGCCAAAAAACCTTGGAATAGGGAGATCGTCGGCAAGAATCGCAATTGCAAGTGCGAAACGAAGGTTTTTTAAACCCCAAAATGACATCTTATCGCCTGAGACAATAACGGGACGTCGAGCGCCTCTGAGTGTCGATTCCGAATGGGGTCTTATAAGCGATTCCGATAATCGAGCGAAAAGTTATGCCCGTTTGAGCGAAGGGGAGTCCGTATGCGATCGCATCGGCAGCCTGCGACTGCGCTCCTGGAGAGGAATTTGGGCGCTGGACCAGAAATCTCCGAACGCGACCATTTATCGACCGGGTCGAAGTGCCGATTCTGAATTGGGGCCTCACGGCGGTTCCGAGCCCCGGGCGAATAAATATCCCGTTCCGACCGGAGGGTACGACAGTCGGTGTACAAACACACGCTCTGGGGGGGAATTTTGCCCCGAACGGAATTCCGTGAAACCAGCGCCCTGTCCACCGTCTCGGAGAGCCGATTCCGAATTGTGGTCACAAAAGCGATTTTGATGCCCGTGCGGAAAGTTATGCCCAATTCTTTCGCTGAAGGGGTGGGAATAAACCGGATGGGGTGACTATATTGGCGATGTTCGGGGACCCATATGCACGACCTGGGGAGGTGATCTCGCTTCGATTGAACACCGACTTCCGATCGCTGTGACTGGGCGGCTCCGCGTGTGGGGTCCGCCAGTGATTCGCGTAATCGAGGGAGTCGCTACTGCTAGAAAATCTTGTAATAGGGAGATCGTCTGCTAGAATCACAATTTTGGAGTGCGAAACGAAGGTTTTTCGACCCCGAAACGACGTCTTATCACCTGAGGCAATAAGGGGCGTCGAGCGCCTCTGAGTACCGATTCCGAATTGGGGTCTTATAAGCGATTCCGATAATCGAACGAAAATTATGCCCGTTTGAGCGAAGGGGTGTCCGTATGCGATCATATCGGCAGCCTGCGACCGCGCTCCCGGAGAGGAATTTGGGCGCCGGACCGGAAATCTCCGAATGCAACCATTTATCGACCGGGTCGAAGTGCCGATTCTGAATTGAGGCCTCGCGGCGGTTCCGACCCCCGGGCGAATAAATATCCACGTTCGACCGGAGGGTACGGCAGTCGGTGTACTAGTACACACGCTCCGGGGGGAATTTTGGCCCCAGAACGGAATTCCGCGAAACCAGCGCCCTGTCGACCGTCTTGGAGTGCCGATTCCGAATTGTGGTCACAAAAGCGATTTTGATGCCCGTGCGGAAAGTTATGCCAAATTCTTTCGCTGAATGGGTGGGAATAATCGGAGGGGGTGACTATATCGGCGATGTTCGGGCACCCATATCCACGACCTGGGGAGGAGATCTCACGTCGATTTGAACACGACTTCTGATTGCTGTGACTGGGAGGATCCGCGTGTGGGGTCCGCCAGCGATTCACGTAATCGAGGGAGTCGCTACTGCCAAAAACCCTTGGAATAGGGGAGATCATCGGCTAGAATCGTAATTTTGGAGTGCGAAACGAAGGTTTTTCAACCCCTAAACAACGTCTTATCACCTGAGGCAATAAGGGGGCATCGAGCGCCTCTGAGTGCCGATTCCGAATTGGGGTCTTATAAGCGATTCCGATAACCGTGCGAAAAGTTATGCCCGTTTGAGCGAAGGGGTGTCCGTATGAGATCGCATCGGCAGCCTGCGACCGCGCTCCCAGAGAGGAATTTGAGCGCCGGACCGGAAATCTCTGAATGCAATCATTTATCGACCGGGTCGAAGTGTCAATTCTTATTGGGGCCTCACGGGCGGTTCCGACCCCCCGGCGAATAAATATCCACGTCCGACCGGAGGGTACGGCAGTCGGTGTACTAGTACACACGCTACGGGGGGAATTTTGACCCCGGAACGGAATTCCACGAAACCAGCGCCCTGTCGATCGTGTCGAGTGCCGATTCCGAATTGTGGTCACATGCGATTTTGATGCCCGTGCGGAAAGTTATGCCCAATTCTTTCGCTGAAGGGGTGGGAATAAACCGGAGGGGGTGACTATATCGGCGATGTTCGGGCACCCATATCCACGACCTGGGGAGGAGATCTCGCGTCGATTTGAACACGACTTCCGATCGTTGTGACTGGGCAGCTCCGCGTGTGGGGTCCGCCAGCGATTCGCGTAATCGAGGGAGTCGCTACTGCCAAAAATCCTTGGAATAGGGGAGATCGTCGGCTAGAATCGCAATTTCGGAGTGTGAAATGAAGGTTTTTCGACCCCGAAACAACGTCAGCGATAAGGGGGCGTCGAGCGTCTCTGAGTGCCGATTCCGAATTGGGGTCTTATAAGCGATTCTGATAACGAGCGAATGTATATTCTCTGTGTTAATGATTTTCCCCGACTTTGTTTCCAATTTGGATACTTAGTCACATTGTGACGTACATTTGGCCAATCGGATTTTTTTCGTTGCACGAATTTCTTCGTGGAACATTTAGGAATAATGTTTGGGGTTGATTTATAATTTTTACGGAATTTTCCGATGTGTTTCTCGCATGTACGATAGTGGTACGTATGTTCTACCATTCTAATAATACAGAAATTATCAATTTTCCATTTATTTAAAAATTTTAAATCACTGAGGCGCTAAACTTCCCCACTTAAGAGAATTTGGTCCCCAAATTTATAGATAGCATTATGGTACAAGTGAGGTGTACTTACTTGTGAATAGCTCCGGATATCCTTTGCACATCGCTTCCTTAGTTTCCCACGTGTTATCTTCTCTAGGCGTTGATTCCATCTAACTCTTACCAGTGGGATGACCTTGTTCCTTAGTTGGCGCAGTTTCCGGTCCACGATCTTAATTGGCCTCTCTTGATATGTTCTGTCTTTGTTGAACTCCAGAAGTTCATAGTCTATGACATGGTAAGGATCTCGAACATACTTCTTCAGCATGGATATGTGGAACACATTATGTATTCCATCCAATTGTGGTGGTAACCCAGACGGTAAGCAACTTCGCCGATCCTTTCGAGGATTTCGAAAGGCCGGACGAACCTTGGTGACAACTTGTCTTTAATGCCAATCGCCTAATCCCACGGCCTAGAGACACCTTTAAGAATACATGATCACCAACCTAAAACTCCACGTCTCTCCTTCTATTGTCTGCATATGCCTTTTGTCTTTGTTGTGCTACTGCCATTCTTTCTCTGATAAGTTTCACCTTCTCGGTAGTTTTTCCTTTATCATCTGGTCCTAGTACTTGCCTTTTGCCAACTTCATACCAGTAGATTGGAGATCGGCAACTCCTGCCATAGAGTGCTTTGAATGGTGCCATTTGTATACTAGCTTGGTAGCTATTATTGTAGGCGAACTCCACAAGAGGTAAGTGTTCATGCCAACTACCTCCAAAATCTAGGACACAGGCTCTAAGCATATCTTCAATCACCTGATTGGTTCTCTCTCGTCTGACCATCAGTTTGTGGATGGAAAATCGTGCTAAAGTTCAGTTTAGATCTCAAGAATAGTGCAGTTCTTTCCAAAAGTGGGATGTAAACCTAGGGTCTCTATCAGACACGATAGACCTGGTACTCCATGTAATCTGATTATTTCCTTCACATACAATGCGCTAAGGCATCAACTGACCACTTGTTCTTTACCGGCAAAAAGTGAGTGGACTTAGTCAAGCGGTCAACGATCACCCATATGCCATCGAATCCACCTCTAGATTTAGGTAGTCCAAAAATGAAATCCATCCCTATACCTTCCCACTTCCATGCCGGGATTTCTATGGGTTTAAGTTTTCCTGCATGTCGCAAGTGTTCCGCCTTGATCTTTTGACAGGTTAGGCATCTCGACATATTCTGCCACCTCCCTCTTCATATTAGGCCACCAAAACAAAAGCTTCTCTTCAGATCTCGAAACATTTTAGTAGTTCCAGAATGAATGGTATACCTGTCTTGTGAGCCTCATCCATATCATCTTCTTTGTCTCCGCAAGGTCGGGTACATAGACTCGATCCTGGAACAATAGTCTTCCATCTTCAGTTAAGAAAAATCTGGCCTCTAGTCCAGATTAGCCTTAATCTCCACAAGCACATGGTCATTGTCTTGGAGTGCTATAATATCCTCCAATAATGTAGGTTGTGCCTCACACTAGCAATAAGGCACCCCTTCTTCTTGATGTCGGCATCGATATTTAACTTGGCAAAGTCTTCTAATAACTTCCATTCTTCCACCATTAGACTCGACAATGTGATCATTGGCTTTCTACTTAAGTATCTGCCACATCATTTGCTTTACCTGGATGTTATTGGATAGTGAAGTCGAAGTCTTTGAGATACTCCAACCACCTCCGTTGACTCATTTAGTTCTTGCTGAGAAAACAGATATTTCAAGCTTTTATGGTCAGTAAAACACATGAACTTCTCACCATAAAGATAATGATGCCATATCTTCAAGGCGAAGACTACACCAGCTAGCTCCAGATCATGTACAGGGTATTGTCCTCATGCTTCTTCAATTGTATGGACGCGTAGCATATGACTTTCCCATTTTGCATCAGCACACAACCTAGGCCGATCCCAAATGCATATGTGTATACTTCAAAACTACCCCCAGTGACTAGCAGTGTCAGTACAGGTGCTGAGTGTGGTGCTCTTTCAATGTCTTGAAACTCTCTTCACATTCGGCAGTCCATACAAATGGATTCTCCTTCCTGGTAAGCCTGGTCAATGGTACAACTATCTTGTAAAAATCTTTAATAAAGCGACGATAGTAACCAGCTAAACCCAGAAAGCTCCTGATCTCTGACACAGTTGTCGGCCTTGCCCAGTTCTTTACCGCCTCCACCTTAGATGGATCTACAGAGATTCCCTCCTTGGATATGATGTGGCCAAGGAAAGACACTTCCTCCATCCAGAATTCACACTTGCTAAGTTTTGCATAGAGTTGATTATCTCTAAGCACCTGCAGAGCAACCTTCAAGTGTTCTTAGTGTTATTCCTTTGACTTGAAATAAATGTGGATGTCATCAATGAACAACACTACAAACTGGTCTAAGTATGGCCTATAAATATTGTTCATAAGTTGCATGAAAGCCGTTGGAGCATTGGTTAAGCCAAACGGCATGACCACAAACTCATAGTGACCATATCTACTCCGGAATGCAGACTTGTGTATATCCTCTTCCTTGATTCTCAGTTCATGGTAGCCTGATCTTAGATCTATCTTAGAGAAATATTGTGCACCGGAGATCTGATCAAACAGCTCATCGATGCGGGGCAGTGGATACTTGTTCTTTATTGTCAACTGGTTTAACTGACGGTAATCAATGCATAGCCTCATTGTCCCATCCTTCTTCCTGACGAACAATACGGGTGCTCCCCATGGGGAAGTGTTGGGCCTGATAAAACCTTGATCTAGTAATTCTTGGATATGCCTTTTTAGCTCCTGCAATTCGACAGGGGACATGCGATATGGAGCTTTTGAAACAGGGCTGCCCTAGGGAGTAACTCGATGGTGAAGTTTACCTCCCGCTCAGGTGGTATACCAGGTAATTCCTCTGGGAATATGTCAGAATAGTCTCTGGCTATGGGAATGTCTTCTAGAGTTGTTTTCTTCTTTTCAGTCGCCATGACCGAAACTAGAAAAGCATTACAACCCTAGTTGATCAACTTGGAAGCATTTAAGAGGATATCAAGATAGGGTGTCTATGATAACGAGTGCCAAGTAGTGATAGGGTTGGAAGGTTGGTTTTTTAAAGGTGACCCTTCTATGGCGACAATTTACATCGGCATCATATTCGATTATCCAATCAACACCCAGTATGGCATCATAACCCTTCATGTCTAAACAAATGAGATCGGCAAGGAGATTGTGTCTCCCGATTATGGTTCACATTTTGGTAAGTAATGTGTGAGTTTTGACTTGGAGCCCAGTGGAGACACTATAGTGATCTTGGATTTCAGAGGTACAGGTTTGACAGGTAGAGCTGCAGCAAATGTGGTGGAAATAAATGAATATGCACCTCTAGTATCAATAAGTACAAAAGCAGGTTGAGAGTGTATGGAAATGGTACCTTCCACCATACCCCCTTCCTCGGGTAGGTCAGCTTTAACACAGCATTAAGGCATCCCTGACGCCGTGGTACATTCTGGGCTTTACCTGGTTGGTCCGTTAGCATAGGACAGTCAGGAATACGGTGGTCACGACCACCACATCTCAACCACGCCCCAAGCTTCTTCCAGCATTCTTCAGCTCGGTGCCCTGGTTTATCACAAAATTTGCAGTTCTCAGTTAACTGCCTACCTTCCATTTTGACTTTCTTGTCCACAACATAGTCTCTTCCAGCATTCGGCCCTTGTTGTTGTTGTTGTTGTTGTTACGGAAAGTTGGAGCAGTATTAGGTGCTCCCTTCTTGACAAAGATCGGCTTTGAGTTGTCATTTCCCTTCATGCCTTCTACTTTGTCCATAGTGTCTTCTACCAATTGGGTTCTTTGGACCATCTCAGTGTATGTTTGAATTTTGTGGGGTCCGAGCTTCTCGATAAACATGGGCCTGAGCCCATCCATGAACCTGTTGGCCTTCATCTTTCCATACCCACCAGATGTGGGGCATACACCGCTAGACAAGCAAACTGAGCTTCATACTCAGCCACAGACATGCTTTTTTGCTTCAATGCAGCAAACTCCGCCGCGCCTTCTTTCCTTAACCCTCTCAGAGAAATACTTTCCCCAAAATATTTCCAGGAATCCAGCCCACTCCAATTCAGCTACATGGGTAGGTGAGCCGATGTGGCCTTCCACCATGCCCAGGCATCCTTAGTAAATTGAAAAGTGGCCAGTACCACCTTCTCCCTGTTAGTGCATTGCATTACTTGAAAATTCTTTCTATTTCCTCTTGCCAATTCTCTGCCTCATCTGGGTCAGGGGATCCAGAGAAACGAGGAGGGTTCAAACTCCTAAAGTTGCGGTGTAAATCACCAGCTCCATTCCTAGCCGCGGCAACCTGATTACCAGCCTGAACCACATTTTGTATGCTTGAGTAGGGTTGTCAATGGGTCGGGCCCGGGCTGGGCTGGGCTTAGGCCCGACTCATCATTATGCAAGTCCAAGCCGAGCAATGTCGAGCCAAGCTGGGTCGGGCCCAATATTTTTACAAAATTGTATAGCCCAACTAAAGCTCAACCCGGCCCGAATACATATATAATTAATTAATAATAACAAATAATATATTTAATACTATAAAATGTATAATCTCACTCAATTAAGTAGAGTTTTGATGTTACTTATTTTTTGTTTGAAAAGAGAGTTTTTAACTTTTAAATAAGTAAATTACATAATTTTAACTAAGTAAAATTTAATATTTTAAAAGAAAAAAAAAGAAAAGAAAACGGGTCGGGCCAGCCCATCGGGCCGAACTCAAAGCCCGAGTCCTGCCCATGGGCCTAGTAGGGCTGGGCTTTTAGGCCCTGCTAAAAACACACGCGTCGAAAAGAGTCTTGCGGCCCGACCCAAAATCGGGCCAAGCCCGTGGGCCTATCGGCCAGCCTAGCCCAATGACAACCCTATGCTTGAGTCAGTCCAGCCACAGTTTCTTGCATATCTTGCCACTGATTGTGAGCCATTGCAGTTGAGTGTATGATTTATGGGGGTTCTTGAGAAAAGGATAGAAACCAATTAATGTCTGTAGATACATTTATGAGTCAATGGGTAGGAGTGTGTTGTTTATTAAAACATTTTCCCAGTCTCTACCCATTCTCACCGGGTACTATATTTAATTTCTGTGATGTAGGTTTCATAGGTATCTATTAATCTTGAGACATATATCCTATTTTGCTTTCCTAGGCTATGATACCACTAAACTGTCACGTCCCGAAAATTACGCAGCGGATAATATTTGGATAATTCGAGTCGATATTCCGAGACGTGAACAGTCGGCAAATAAGCCTCTAGCTAGCACGCACTAAATGTATAACAACGCAACATCATAATAGGGCCCAAATAATGAACTCAATTGAAATTGTATTCAAAACTCATCTCATTGATTCAAGGGAACTATTACAACCCCTTCAAATGACAAGACTAAGACTCAAATAAAAGCAACTTACATTTATGCCTCACTTCCTACTACATTATTCTAACGCTCAAAGCAAGCTAACTATAGATAGACACAAGTGTTGGGACGCTCATCACTCGGACGCATTCCCATCTCGACTTGCTCCTCTTCTTGTAGTTCATAGTCACCTATAATGGTTAAAAGTAGGGATGAACAAACTAGCCTAATAGGATTTATATCTCAATATGCGGGCAATGATATAAGTGATTAGTAATTTAGAACTAGGTGGATGATTATCATGATATGCATGTACGAATAAAAACTCATTAAACAGGATACTTGAACAAGCTAGATAGATTGAACATGATAGAGCAAAATCTAGAATTGATATAACGAGCACGAGTATTTAATTGAATATCATGTACAAGTACGCAAGATATCACTTAAATTGCAATAATTGCAGGATGGCCATATCAGCAAGCAAGCAAGCACAAGCACGATCATGTAACACTAATCAAGCACGAAGACACTAATGTACACCAAGGAAAGATCCACCTTGAAATACACACTAGGACACGTGTATGTGGTTATTGTATCTAGCATTCAACACGCAAGTATTCCCATCGCAGATGCAACACCAGTAATCATTATACCCCATGGTTAACAATATATTTATGACTCTCTGTCATTGGGGCTAGACTGGAGCCCTAGGACACTCTCCGTGCCCGATCAGCATCTCACTATTTTAAATGTAGATACCCACAGTCATTAATGGCCAATAAGAGTCTCAAGATGTAAGCATGTGTAATGTCATGTTCATGATGATGATGAGACCAAGTAGCAAGTAAGGTGAACATGATTTCATGATAACAATAGTCAAGAGATGATTTCGGCAGCATAACGACGCAATTTATACTTTAGTTCACTCTTTTACATTAATGGCTTACGTTAAGATTATAAATCACTCTCACGAACAAGAGAAGAAAGAAAGTGCACGCTATCTCCAGGGAACTTCAATGGTACAACCAACTCGGTCTCTATGAGGGAATCCACGGAGTACGGAGATTTACGGAGGTCTTAGAGAAAAGGTCACTTGTCTGTCGATACGGAATGACCAACAGAGAGTTTCCAATTCCCCAAGAAAGGACTGCCTATATGTGCAAGTGTGTAGTGAGTACGTGTAGATCTCAATCCACATTCCATCGGTTCCAAACATGCGGAAAGCAATTAACATGATAGCATGAGATGAAACTATGCATTTGACTAAACAAGGTTTGCAATATTTTAAGATAGCAATTATCATTTTAACAAGATAGAACAACAAGATGAGCAAATCAGTAGTTGCATCAATAGGTCATATCATTATAGAGCTTAGAATAACATTCATGTAGTTAGCTTTTTCATGGTTTGACTGCTTTTAAGCCATTGAACAGTCCTCATGCATTGACCAGAACCAAGACATGCAACCTCCAAACTCTAGATCATGTAAATAGGTCTCGGGTAGGCCTTTAAATCCGCGAAGGACACAGTCGTCACATTTCATGAAATAGTGTACAGTAGAAACATGAGAGTCTGTAAAAACACAAATTGCGACAGTCTTGACCGTTGCCTTCATTATCAAATCGCGACGGACCACCCTGTCGTTTCATAACACGACAGGAAGGTTGTCGCCAACATCCTTGAATCGCGACGATTTGCTCCGTCATGTTCAAGATATGATTTCGAAATACCAATATAAAAATACCACGAAAAGCATGAGCGGGAAACGGGTCAGAATCGCGACGGGGGTCTACGTTGCGTTCATGCAGACCCAGAAAACCATGTAGCACATAGTTTAAGGTGTCAGAACGGTCCTGTCACAATCGAAATCGTGACGTAGGGCACGGTCGCGTTTCAGATGAATGCGATGGACTTGTATGTCACGTTCATGCATACAAGAATGCGACGTCTGGTCCCGTCGCGTTTTGGGTTCTTGCCCGAAAACGCAGAAAACAAACCTTCGATGCATGCAACGCTTATAACTTCGGATCTAGGGCTCTGGGACAATAGTGTAAACATGAAACTTGCTCAAAACAGGAGTAGAAGAGAACTATGGTTTTGGTTTCATGAATTTGGCCTCGGGATGCATGAGAAATCGACATGAACATAAAAATCTTGAAGCATGCGTGACTTTGGCAAAATGCTTAATATTCGGTGTAGATTCAATGAAAATTTAAGAAATCACATGCACATGAAAGTGTTGAACCACTCGCTATTTGTCCTTGTATTTTGGTGATAACAAAACTTATGATATCAAGTATATCTTTGTGATAACAAAATTTATGAGTAATTAAATTGATATCATGTTTCATCTGTGTCGCATCAATCTCATAACAAATTGATAAGTCTCACATCGATTTGATAAATGAGTAGAACGATTTGATAAGTTGCACATCGATTCGATAAGTCACACAACGACTTGGTTCCATAATGATTCGATAAGTGAGCACAACGATTTGGTCCCACAACGATTTCATAAGTGAGAACAACGATTTGATTCTCACATCGATTTGATATTTCATAACGATTTGATCGCCATAATGATTTGATAAGTGAGAACAACAATTTGGTCTCACATCGATTTCATAAGTGAGAACAACAATTTGTTCTCATAACGATTCGATAAGTGCCACAACAATTTGACAAGTGAGAACAACGATTTGCTCTCACAACGATTTGATTCTCATAACGATTTGATAAGTGAGAACAACGATTTACTCTCACATCGATTCGCTCTCACATCGATTCGCTCTCATATCGATTCGCTCTCATATGGATTTTCTCTCACATGGATTCAATCATTTAAAATATCGATTTCCTTTATATTCAGATGTTTCAAATGTGTTTGGCGCCTAATGAAAAGTCAAATATTTTCTGACAGAAAAAGCTGCATGCATATTTCAGAGTCTTGTCAGAAAAAGATATGAACTAGTATTTTTATCATGTTAGTAGAAACACAGTGGTATGCACCGTTTATCATAAACACTCTTTCATGCTAACACTCTCTTCTATGCTTACAAACCTCGAAGACCACCAGAGGTTGATCAAGACAATGAAGAGCAACGGCTAGAACTCCGACGGATCTCTTCAACGGATCCATTCAAAAGCTGCTCATATAAAAGATGAAGCATGGCTGAAGAAAAACATAGAGCTTTCCTGAAGATCATTCAAGGAGTGTACAACCAGTGAGAAATCTGAACGCCACATGCACTCAAAGGAAAAGAGAGAAAGAGCTTGAGCCAAGAAGAAATGTTCAAGCATTTGAAGCATTCAAGTCTTAAAGCTTTATTCTCTCTCTTCATTCTCGCTCTGTGCTCATTGTAAATTTGGGAGAGAGTCTATGACTGTAAGCTAGTTCTTAGTGTTCATCTTGTAATAGCTCTCGGTCTGATCTTTCTTTTCTAAGAAAGATTTCTGTCCAGCTGTAGGACTGTATACAGTGTAGAACCTAGCTAGGGGTTTGTGTCTAGCAGAACCGCACTGGGGTTTGTACCAGGAGGTTTGCTTCTGAGCCTGTAAAAGAAGTGGGTTGCCTTCTTGCCCGGGAAAGAGAAGAAGACCAGCTGGGGTGCTGGGTGTTGTAGTGTCCTTGAGGGGGACTGTACCCTTGTTAGTGAAATCCCAAGAGGTTGCTTGGGGACTGGACGTAGGACTTCCATGTGGGAAGGGCCGAACCAGGATAAATTCCTTGTCTCATTTGTGTGATTGTTCATTTGCTTCCGCACTGCTACTCTTTATTACACTAAACTAACCAAACTTTCAAGTGATAATTTTCTGTTTTAAGTTTCTGTTTCAGATTGCAGAAAACCCATTCACCCCCCCCCCCCCCCTCTAGGTCAACTTGCTGCCATTCCAAAAGGGCCAACAAGTGGTATCAGAGAGAGGTTCTCTGATTAGTCAAGAAGATCCAACGATCTTAGAGAAGATCCATGGCAGCTCAAGGATATGCTGAAGGTCAATCAGTCACCAGACCTCCATTCTTTGATGGAGAGGACTACCAATATTGGAATATGAGAATGGAATGCTTCATTCGAGGCATAGACTTTGATCTGTGGCAGGTAATCGAGCTAGGTGATTATGTTATTGTTCCTGTTCCAGGAACTACTGTCATTACATCAGCAGATAAAAGTAAATTATCTTTGAATTTTAAAGCAAAGAATTATTTATGCTATGCCCTATCTAAAAAGGAATTTAGTAGGAATTTAAAGCAAACTCCGCCGTAGCCGGTCCCAAGCCCGGTGAGAAAGGAGGAGGGTTTGCGTTAGGTTGACATCCAGCAGTAAAATAACGTCAAATCCTTACATGAATTCTGATCTAAATATTTGTGCTAATGCTAGGGCGTCCCCCGTAAGCGACACGTTTCATCGAAACCCGGATGGAATGATAAGTGAGCTAGGGCCAGCTAGGGCGTTCCCCATAAGCGACGCGCCGCGACGGCACCCGATTGCGGTGTCAAATAGGCAAGGGTTCCCGTGTGGGGTTGGACGAACACGGGTAAAGAAGTTAGTCCAAAAACATAGGATTCATCTAGCTACTTGGAATATAGGAACTTTAACAGGTAAGGGTTTGGAGTTGGTCAAGTTAATGAGGGATAGAAGGGTTAGCATAGTTTGTCTACAAGAAACTAGGTGGAAAGGATCTAAAGCTAAAGATATTGATGGTTATAAAATTTGGTATACAGGAACTAGTAACTCTAGAAATGGTGTGGCCATAATAATAGATAAAGACTTAAAAGAGAAAGTTGTAGAAGTTAATAGATTGAGAGATAGACTTATCTTAATAAAACTTATCGTAGGTGAGGTTACTTTGAATATAGTTAGTGCATATGCACCACAAGTGGGTTTAGAAGAGAGCATTAAAAAGCATTTTTGGGAGGCTATTGATAGATTGATCCAAAATATCCCTAGTGAAGAGAAAATTTTATTGGTGGGGATCTTAATGGTCTTGTGGGTGAAAGTAATAGAGGATATGAGAGGATTCATGGAGGATTTGGTTTTGGCGAGAGAAATGACATGGGTACTAGTATTCTTGAGTTTGCTATGGCTTATGATCTAGTAATTGCTACACATTCTTTAAGAAGAAAGACGAACACCTAATAACTTACAAGAGTGGAACACATAGGAGCCAAATTGACTATTTTCTTATTAGAAGGCTGATAGAGTTTTGTGTAAAGATTGCAAAGTTATTCCTGGAGAGAGTTTAGCCCCACAACATAGGTTACTAATAATAGATGTTTGTATTTCAAAATTTAAAAGAAAAACCATCATAAATAATTGTGCTAAGATTAAGTGGTGGAATTTGAAAAGTAAAAATTTAGAAACATTTAAAAATCATCTAGTAAAAGAAAATATCTGGAATTTAGATCAAGAAGTTAATGTAATGTGGAATAATGTCAGAAATTGTATAAAAAATGTAGCAAATCAACTCCTAGATAAATCTAAAGGTAAAAGGAATATAGAAAGAGAGACTTGGTGGTGGAGTGAGGAAATTCAAAATACCATTAGAGCTAAAAGAAAGTGTTTTAAAGCTTGGCAAACAAACAAGAATAATCAAACTTTATAAGCTTATAAAATAGCTAAAAAGAGGGCTAAAAGAATAGTTAGTGAAGCTAAGTCCAAGGCGTATGAAGAATTATATAATAAATTAGGAACTCGAGATGGAGAAAAAGACATATTTAAACTTGCTAAATTAAGAGAAAGGAAGAGTAGAGACTTAGATCATGTTCGTTGCATTAAGGATGAAGATCAAAGGTTTTGGTTAAGGATCTAGAGGTTAAAGAGAGATGGTATAACTATTTTCATAATTACTTAGTGGAAATTGTTTTAAGGATGCCTCAGAAGAGAATCAAGAGTCAACAAAATTTGATAAGTATCAGTATTTCAGGCGTATTAAGATGTCAGAAGTGGGCGATGTTTTAAGAAAAATGAAATTAGGTAAGGCCTTAGGACCGGATGGCATACCTATTGAAGTGTGGAAAGGCTTAGGAGACATTGGTATTAAATGGTTAACTAAGTTTTTCAATAAAATTTTAAAGGAACGGAGAATGTCAGAAGAATGGAGAAAAAGTGTTGTAGTTCCTTTCTATAAAAACAAAGAGGATATTCAAAGCTGTAATAATTACGCGGAATTAAGCTTATGAGTCACACTATGAAACTTTGGGAAAGAGTAATCGAGAGCGAGTGCGATGCATGACTAGTATATCAGAAAATCAATTTGGTTTTATGCCTAGTAGATCTACTACAGAAGCTATTTTCTTATTGCGTCAGTTAATGGAGAAGTATAGAGAGATGAGAAGAGATTTATATATGGTTTTTCTTGATTTGGAGAAGACGTATGATCGAGTACCGAGAGACTTGATTTGGTGGGCATTAACAAAGAAGGGAGTCTCTCAAGGATATGTTGACTTGATTCAGACATGTACGAGGGTGCTACTACTAGTGTGAGAACTATTGCTGGAGAGACCCGTGAATTTCGGTCACTATAGGTTTGCATCAAGATTCTGCCCTAAGTCCATATCTCTTTGCTCTGGTTATAGATGAGGTGACAAAACATTTGCATGATGATATCCCTTGGTGTATGTTATTTGCAGATGATATTGTCTTAATTGATGAGAGTATTGATGGTGTAAATGTTAAGTTAGAAAGTTGGAGACACGCTTTGGAGTGTAAAGGTTTTAAAATTAGTAGGAGTAAGTCTGAGTTTATGCACTGTAATTATAGTAATCAAAGGGTTCCTCAAGAAGATGTGGTTCAAATTGATGGTCAAGATATTTCTAAGAGTAGTAGCTTTCGATACTTGGATCTATCATCCAAGAGAATGGGGAGATTTATGACGATGTGGCACACAGGATTAAGGTAAGTTGGGTAAAGTGGACAAGTGCATCAGGAGTCCTTTGCGATCGTCGTATACCAGTGAAACTTAAAGAAAAGTTTTATAGAACGGCAGTAAGGCCTGCATTATTATATGGCACGGAGTGTTGGGCAGTGCGAAAGGAACACGTAAACAAAATATGTGTAGCAGAAATGAGGATGCTGAGATGGATGTGTGGTAAGACTAAGAAAGATAAGATTAGGAATGAGCGCTTCCGTGAGGATCTGGGGATAGCTCCAATTGATAGAAAAATGAGAGAAAATAGACTTAGGTGGTTGGACACGTGTACCGTCGCCCTAACTCGGCGCCGGTTAAAAGATGTGACCAAATTTTAGTGGATGCTAGTAAAAGAGCTAGGGGAAGGCCTAAAATGAGATGGTGCGATGTTATTAAGAAGGATTTGGACTTTTTGAGTTTAAACACGACTATAGCACTTGATAGAAATTTTAGCGGAAAAGGATTCATGTAGTCGACCCCAAATAATGGATAAGGCTCTGATGATGATGATGATGATGAGTAGAGTTTCCGCATGTCAATCTGCTAAAGATATGTGGGACAAGCTGAAGCTCACATCTGAAAGAATACCCATTACGGCTGAAGTACCTATTGCTCAAGTGAGGAAAATCCAGAAACTCCTCAAGATGAAATCATTATAAAAGAAGACACTGATGGTCAAGTGTTTAAAGAAGCAAGACATGAAGCTATAACTCCATCTTCTCCAACTGTCGCCATTCAAGGGGAGCAACAGGAAGCACCTCAGAAAGTTAGCCTTCCACATGAGGAAGAAGATGTAAAGGAGGAACCTCAGATTGAGAGGGACCCTCATATCTTTTTAAAAATGATATCTCTGAAGAAATAAGCGTTAAGAAGCTTCTGATGAAGAAGAAGCTGAGGATAATGCTCATAAATTCCAGTAACACATCAGGAGACATCTTCTGTAAACAACTCCTCAGGTAGCTTCAACATTAAAGAAGAAAATGCCTATCTACTCTTGATGAACAAAAGAAAAATGCATTCAGATGGGTATGGTTAGAGGATGCTCAAAAACATCCAATTGGGTGACCACTAACTCTTCACTTCATTCCAATCTGAAGAGGATGTAGTCATCCTTTAGTTTTAGTTTCTATTTTTAACTTACATTTCTGTTTGTTATATTCAGTAAACTACATGCTACTAACAACATTTACAAGTCTCATTCAGGGAGTCTCTCACTCAGGGGAGCACAGACTAAGGGGGAGTTATTCATTAATGTCAATCATTGTTGACCCCTCAATGGTAAGAAGTTCTATCAAAGGGGAGAATATGCATGGTAAGATCCTTCCTTTTTGGTTAGTGACAAAAGGGGGAGAGTATGTATGTTCTATGAATTTTCTGCATTTTCTATGCTTAAGTATTTTTTGCCAGAAAATTCTCATAAATTTTGTCATCACCAAAAAGGGGAGATTGTTGAACCACTCTCTGTTTGTCCTTGTATTTTGGTGATAACAAAACTTATGATGATATCAAGTATATCTTTGTGATAACAAAATTTATGAGTAATTAAATGAATATCATGTTTCATCTGTGTCGCATCATCTTATAACAAATTGATAAGTCTCACATTGATTTGATAAATGAGTAGAACGATTTGATAAGTTGCACATCGATTCGATAGTCATAACGATTCGATAAGTCACACAACGACTTGGTTCCATAACAATTCGATAAGTGAGCACACGATTTGGTCTCACAACGATTTCATAAGTGAGAACAACGATTTAATTCTCACATCGATTTGATAAGTTTCATAACGATTTGATCGCCATAACGATTTGATAAGTGGAAAACCGATTTGGTCTCACATCGATTTCATAAGTGAGAACAACGATTTGGTTCTCATAACGATTCGATAAGTGCCACAACAATTTGATAAGTGAGAACAACGATTGCTCTCACAACGATTTGATTCTCATAACGTTTGATAAGTGAGAACAACGATTTGCTCTTACATCGATTCGCTCTCACATTGATTCGCTCTCATATGGATTTGCTCTCATATGGATTTGCTCTCACATGGATTCGATCATTTAAAACATTGATTTCCTTTATATCATATGTTTCAAATGTGTTTGGCGCCTAATGAAAAGTCAAATATCTTCTGACAGAAAAAGCTGCATACGTATTTCAGAGTCTTGTCAGAAAAAGAGATATGAACTACTATTTTTATCATGTTAGCAGAAACACAGTGGTATGCACCGTTTATCATAAACACTCTTTCATGCTAACATTCTCTTCTATGCTTACAGACATCGAAGACCACCAGAGGTTGATCAAGACAAATGAAGAGCAACGGCTAGAACTCCAACGGATCTCTTCAACGGATCCATTCAAAAGCTGCTCATATAAAAGATGAAGCATGGCTGAGAAAAACATAGAGCTTTCCTGAAGATCATTCAAGGAGTGTACAACTAGTGAGAAACCTGAACGCCACATACACTCAAAGGAAAAGAGAGAAAGAACCTGAGCCAAGAAGAGTGTTCAAGCATCTGAAGCATTCAGTCTTCAAGCTTTCTTCTCTCTCTTCATTCTCTCTCTGTACTCATTGTAAATTTGGGGGAGAGTCTATGACTGTGAGCTAATTCTTAGTGTTCATCTTGTAATAGCTCTCGGTCTGATCTTTCTTTTCTAAGAAAAATTTCTGTCCAGCTGGTAGGACTGTATACAGTGTAGAACCTAGCTAGGGGTTTATGTCTAGTAAACTGCACTGGGGTTTGTACCAGAAGGTTTGCTTCTGAGCCTGTAAAAGAAGTGGGCTGCCTTCTTGCCCGGGAAAGAGAAGAAGACCAGCTGGGGTGCTGGGTGTTGTAGTGTCCTTGAGGGGGACTGTACTCTTGGTTAGTGAAATCCTAAGAGGTTTCTTGGGGACTGGACGTAGGACTTCCATATGGGAAGGGCCGAACCAGGATAAATTCCTTGTCTCATTTGTGTGATTGTTCATTTGCTTCCGCACTGCTACTCTTTATTACACTAAACTAACCAAACTTTCAAGTGATAATTTTCTGTTTTAAGTTTTGTTTTAGATTGCAGAAAACCCATTCACCCCCCCTCTAGGTCAACTTGTTGTCGTTCCAAAAGGGCCAACAGAAAGTAGACTCGATGCTCTACACATTGGTATATGATTTATCAATATTTGGCCCGAGATCACCTACCATTTGGGTTGAAGAAGTCTCGTCCTTTAGAAAGCCCTCGCTTAAACCGCTTGGAGAAGAATGCTTAATACACCCGTTTACTAAATGAAAATTAGGCAAACCAGTGCCATTAGGAACTAGACTCAACCCTCTTTCTAGGGGTATAAGTCTTGCATGGGTTGGTTGAGGTTTGACTCACCTTAGGTCGACTCCAAGATGAGCTCTCTGCACAGGTCGATGCAGACGCAACAGAGAAGAAAGCTCTGTCTTGGGTCATTTTTCCTCCACCTCTGGTGCTCAAGAACAACTACCCACGCCTCCAATGCTTGCTAAACTCGTCCCCAAGGTTTTCTTAACAAGTATTTAAGCATCTAGGGTTTTTAGGAGTCCCATTGGGTGTAGGAAGGGAAGGGTTGCTGTTTTAGGGTCTCTTACCTTCCTAATTTTGATGATTTCTCAACTTAATAGAGTGTGTGAGGTTTTAGGAAACCCCATACCATGGCTAGGCACGAATTTGGGTTGCCAAGAAAGGCTAATTGCCTTGGAATTTTTCCTAATTACCTCTTCCTATTTTCAGCTCAATTAGGGTTACGAATTTCTAAGTATTTTTCTTGCTTCATTTTATTCTTGGGTCAAATGTTGTCCATTGGCCCAATTCTGATAATGGGTCATCATACATGAGTTTGAAGTCTCTCCAACA
>JACBKR010004104.1:0-25907 GCA_014218235.1 Colocasia esculenta | reverse complement strand
CAACAATCCAAACCCCAAATCCTCCCCCCCCCCTAGCTCCTCCTGACCACCACTCCCCGCGCCAAAACCGGAAAGCAGAGAGAGGACGAGCGAGAGCAGGCCAGAGAGATAGAGAGAGAGAAAGAGAGAGAGAGAGAGAGAGAGAGGTACCTGGCACCTGCTCGCCACCACCTCAAGAGCTCTCTGCGCCGATCAGAGGGGAGGGATCTCCAGATTCTCCACTGCGGACCTACGTGTGGTGGGTTTGGAAGAAACCCTAGAATGGCTGGGAGACGGGAGATGAGGAGATTTTGGAAGGAACGAAAGAGCCCCTTTCGAGTCTTTCGGATCAGGCTTCCGGCGCCCCGAAGCGTGAACCCGGAACACGATATTTCGGGTCAGAAGCTCTCGCCCCGGATGCGCCGATGTCTCGTTATTTCGGGTCAAAACAATTGATCCGAATCCGATTTTAATTTCGGCCGGATCAGATTTCGGATCCCGTGGATCCATTTGACAGGGCTAATGGCCACCCCCACCACCATTAACGTGGGTCCGCCCCTGGGGGCTGCCGCCTGCTACTGGGGGCTTCCACTACTGCTGGGAGCACCCTGATTAGGGCAAGCGCCGAGGCGGCAGGCTGCAGCAGCCAACGTCTGCGTCGCAGCGAGCAAGCGCCAAGAGGCGCACGGCGGCCGGCAGGAGGCTGCTTCTTCGGGCACGGGCGTCGCCGGCCAGGTTGGAGTCCGCGGGAGGGAGGGGGCCGCCGATGAGCATGTCCCACTTTCTGATCTGATGGTGTCGGCGGGAAGGGGAGAGCAGAATACCGGTCCACCGGCTCCGGAGGCGGGAGGGCTGGCGTTGTCCGACGCTGCCGTGGATGGACCTGGTGATGGTTTCTTTCCGGACCAGCCCCGGTGACCCAAGGATGGACGACGGCGAGGAGGATTATGTCTTCTTCGGCACCCCGATTGAACGAGAAGAGGAGACGTCCCGCCGGAAGAGGAAGGCCGTCGCCGAGGCGGGGCAGCTGCGGAGCCTGCCGGCGTGGAAACAGGAGGTTCTCTCTCTCTCTCTCTCTCTCTCTCTCTAAGTATACCTATGTCTCGCAGTCTCTGGATTATGCGCAGTTGAAACAGATACTTTGGTGCCTCAAGGAGGCATTGGTCGACGCATGGACGCTGAAATATCCATCTGAAACTGCGAGTTCAGTCCATAGCTTTTTTTAATGTTTTTCTAATAGAATTGAATGGAAAAAATGTACCACTATTTGAGAAAGCAGCTAGTTTTCTTTTGCTTATCATTCAAATTGTTTATTGTTTGAGAATGTTGCAATATGTCGGTTTCATTGGATTGTGTTTCGTTAAAAGTGTTATCAGACAAATGAGCCGTCTGGCGGCTGTAAATAGAATGTTCCATGTGGGAGTATAGTTGCCGCGTGGTAAGGGAAACCAGGTTTGGGAAGTGATTTTTGAGTGCGAGGGTTCTGATTCAAAATGAATGCTCCAGATAGTTACTTGTCCCCGAGTTGCTTAGGTTCTTGTTATTTTTTAACTTGGTTTTGACGTGTTTAACAACTTAGCCATATTAAGATTTTTCGAGAAATCTATTTGCAAATCTTTGATGGTGGCTTCTTGTTATATTGCATAATGCCGGCGCACTTATGAGAAGATTTAAACTGTAAACATTACATCAGTTTCCTGATGTAAGCAATAAAGAGGGAAGAAATTTTAAAGCTGCCCTTTTACCATCTTCTCAGTGTTCGGTGTCCATCAGGCTGCCATAGTTAGATTTTTGTCTTCTACCTGCTCTACCATCAATATGGAAGGCATGAAGAAAATTCATTGCTGGCTTATCTATAAATAATCAGATAACATTGGCTTATCGCCTTGACTAAACTCATGGACATCCCGCAGAGTTCTTAGTACCATTTTATATCCTTACATTTCATTGCGTTTTCTTACCTGAACTTTTCTGTGAGTTGATAGGTTCATTACTTCTTTTGCCTATTTTTGAATTAATATGTTTCAGGTTAGAGATGAGAAAGGGAGAAAAAGATTTCATGGAACATTTACTGGAGGGTTTTCAGCTGGCCACTACAACACAGTTGGATCAAAAGAAGGTGCACATTCATATCTTGTGAACAATCAATTTACTTATAGGTTGGAGTTGCAAGTGAAAACTTAACAACTGTATCTTTTAGGTTGGACACCGCAGACATTTACATCATCACGTAAAAATAGGCAGAAGTGAAACCAAAGGCATCTATAACTTCTTAGATGATGATGAGAAAGCGATACATTTAATACATTCTTTTTTACTATATAATTGTTTCCAGTGTATTTTTGTGCTTGATGTTGTCTAGACATTTGTATCTCATACTAAGGTGCATTTCTTCCCCCACTATGTTTTTTGTAAATGGGCTTGTTAATTGTTTGCCTCAATAGAACTTCTCAGGTTCTTTCTTTGGCAAATGATTAAATCTTATGTTTGCTTCAGGGATCAAAATTTGGAATATTGCAGAAATTAGCAGTATAAGAAATGCTTTATCTTGTTGGATTTTAATCATCATGTTCCAAATTTTTGTGTGAGGTGATAAAGCATATTGTTGCTAATTTGTTCCCCCGACTTTTCATGAACAGAATTTTATTAGTTACAGACATCTTATTTTGGATGTGAATAGCAAGACAGGTCATTAATCAGAACATGATGAAATATGAAAATGGAATGTCAAATGGATGTTAAATGTAAGGGCATTTTTGATGCTGTACTAGTACAAGATGGGGATATTAAAATCAATATGAAAATAAGAATTCCACTAACAACCTGTAGGGAGGGTAATTTTGCAAAATTCCCTTAGATCTCTTTCTTCTTTCTCATCTTGAATTGATCAAGAATCTTGAACTGATCACCGAGGCGACAATGGCTCTTTAAGTAGCCAACAAGTTTGTTTGTCGAGACGAGATGTTTCGTTGGAGCTTCGTTCGTCTTCAGTTGCCGATAGTAACGATTCAGTTTTGAACTTTTCCCCCTTCACGCGGCGAATGCGGACAAAGAAATTGGTGCTGTTCTGTTCATCTACATCGGCTGGCGAGGTTTTTACATGGAACTAGTGATACTCATGTTAATGGACTTCCAATTCCTTTTGACTTGGAGGCTGGAACTGTATGGCAGACCGATTCTCATGCTCAGCTTGTGACAATTTTGTTAATTCATTGGGTCTTGCAGTCCACTCTTTTAATAGAATTAGGAATGTTTTAACACGTCGCTCATTGCAGAGCTTGCCACATCATCTTCCTCTTCATGTAGAGCTTAATTGGGTCGGGTTTACAAACCTGAAGATGCGTGAAATTTGAGGACATATAATGATGATGGAAACAAAGTTAATGGCGCCGATCTTGATCAATCAATTATAGATGCACATAAAAGCTCAATTTTGTCAAGAGGGTAGATTGTATCTTCATGAATAATTCTAAATGCTGCTTTGCCTTGGGATAATTCATTTCAACTGTGGGATAATGGATTTCTTATTATTTCTTTCAGTTTCTCTTTGCTATTGTTCTTTTCATTGTTCACTTATCACTTAGCAAATGCCTTATCCACTGTGTATAAGGACAGACAACCAGAACCAATTCTTGTTCTCCGCCATATGTTTTCATGTTAAAGAGAGTCAATCTTCAAATGAGTTTTTTTAAACAAAGCTTGATGGTTGCTGTTGATACATCTATCTAGGTTTCGACATATTTACTCAGGGGAAGAGCCTCTTGTAGCAACTCCGAAAATTTAATACTTAAAAATTCGAAATAATAATTTCTTTAAATCGAAATAATAGAAACATGCGTACCATTATCATATGTACAAGATTACATCAGAAAATTCCTTAAAATTTATAAATCAACCCCAGACATTATTCCTAAGTGTTCCACGAAGAAATTCGTGCAACGAAAAATTCGATTGGACAAGCGTATGTCACAATGTGACTAATTATCCAAATTAGGAACTAAGTCAGAAAACCGTTAACACGGAAAGATAACGCACCCATAAAACAAACGAACATGTCGGAGAGACTTCCAACATCATGAAATGATTATCCATTATCGGGATTGGGCTAATGGACCTCTCATAGTCCATAAATAAAATCAAGTAAGAAAAATATAATAAAATCTGTAACTCTATTATTCTCTAATTAAAAAGGAAAATCTCATAAGATAAATTTCAATAAATAATGAGTTTTTATAATGGACCATATAAATTTATTTGGCCAAAATAGAGATTTATAAAAGAAGAATAATAGGAAAATACCCTAAATTCGTAACTAAATTATTACTTAAATAGAAAAAGGGTATTAAATATTAAAATAAGTAGTTGTGATGGAATTGGATTCCTAAACCTACCTTAATAGGTTGGCCATGAATTTAGCTCCCATCCTAACCCAAATAGGAAGTGGGAAGCTTGGAAGGAGGTTAGGAAAGAGGAAATTCAGAATTAATAGGAGTTAGAGTCATATTAGGAATAGAAAGAGGAGAAGCTTAATACTCTCCTAAAACCCTCATGGCTGGCTCTAGCTCGTGCCAAGGGATTCCTGGACCAGGAGGAGAGGCCAAGGAGGAGGAGATTTCGTTGGGAGAAGAACTTTTCAAGCTCTCAACCCCGTTCTTCAAGAGGAAATCGAGTCAAGGTAGGCATTCTCACAAGCAAAATCCTAATATTTTTTTTGTAGATTTTTCCATGCATCAGGAACAAAACCTCAAATTTCATAATTTTCCATCGAGCTAATATTTTCTTCTTGAATTTCGAAGTTCTGCAACTCTCTTGACCCCGAACCCTCTTCATAATTCTTGTTCTCCATAAATACTAAGTCCCATGTCTTGAAATTTTTATGGGAGATACTGATGATCATTAGGGAACTTTCACCCCTAAAGCCCTAATTTTTATCAAGCATGTTGCTCGAATTAAATCATTCATCTCTGTTGCACCTGGAATCAGGTTGCTTCTTGTTCAACTTGTTAGAACTATGTCGATACCATGATTGTTTTTGAATTCCTAATTATTGGAAGTACCCTTGCATGTCTAGATCAGTTTAAAACTAGTTTCATGATTTTTCATCGTGTATACAATTAGTTATGATTTTCTGAATGACCATGTATCAAAATCTGATATTTCTGGACCGCAATCCAAGACAGAGCAGAACTCTGTCAGGCTCAGGCGCAGACTCTGTGAACGCGATGGCCCGATAGGCCGCGTTCACAAGGGCCATCGCGACAGAGCGCTCTATCGCGATCTGATCGAACAGTGCCCATCGTCGCGATCTGCCCTTCTGTCCTGGCAGCCCTGTCGCAACCCTTTGCAGGCCCTGTCGCTACCTGCCCTACCCCTGTCGCAATCCTTACTAGCCTATGTCGCCTTCACAGGATTTTGCATGAAAACCCATAAATTTATTGCTCTCACTTTCTACAATATTCTTACACCTTTTTAACAGTCATACACGCAGTAAAAACACCTGCTTTAAAATGGAGCTATATTGAATGCTTTAAAATACATATTCACGACTTCTTTCTATGTATGATTTCTCTTACACGTGCACACACATGAACCATCCATATATGGATGAAATCTGGCATACAATATCTCATAACGTATCTGGTAATTTATTGCAATAAAGTATATTAATTGCCCTATTTTAAAGGACTTGTATTCGTTTCTTGCATTGTTTATATACCGATATCGACGCTCCACTGCTCTAGAATTCCTCTAGAACGTCGAGCACCTGTTTTTATATACCACTTTACTTGGCTTGTGGTGAACTCTCCGTCGGATATTCCTTTCGCCGGACTAGTGAACCCTTGCACAAGGCCTCCGTAAGTCTCCTCTGTCCATGGATTCCCGCATGGTCGACGAGCTAGTTGTACCCTAACACCTATGATACACTCTAGGAATCAGTAAGATCCGAACGCCTTAGATTGTTCTCTCGCTCTTATCTTGAATCACGCCGGACCTCTGGACCTGTGTATAATGAGGCCAGCGAAAAGGTTTGTGTTCCACCTCACTATCAACACCATACGCGCGTGTTGTGCAACTGTTACTATCGCTCGCTACTCGACGTTTCATGTGCAATGGCCATAAGATTTCATCTATACTCTACTCGCTCGTCTATTCATATTCACGTTCACTCTACTATCTCGTCTCTCTTGTCTATTCATCTAGTACTCTCTTGTTACCCTTTGACCTGTGTAGCTCCTATCGTTTGTACTATTTCATGACTGTCTAGCGCTATAAAATGGGTCTTGTGACTCTACTGTATCAAATGCATACTGTGCAGGGCACGGAGAGTGTCCGAGGGGCTCCAATCTAGTCCTGGGGGCAGAGAGCCACCCGAAAATACTTGCAGGGGCTATTGACGGTGTTCTGCATTGCACCGGTTCTGACTATACTGTATTGGCTAGACATCTGACTACTATCCTTTTAGTCTGAGGAGTTCAGACGTACTGTACCATTTCTGTGCTATTACTGTGCTAGCACTGACTGTTATAACATTAGTCTGAGGAGTTCAGACGTAATATACTATCGTGAAACGGCTGCTGTCCCAAAGTGACTATTGTCGTACTCTACTAGTGCACTGTTGTGCAACCATACACGCTATTTCGTTACACGTTATCTCGTTACACGCTATCTTGTCATACGCTCTACTTGCTCTAGATACTCGCTATCTTGAGTTACTGTGTGCTATCGCGACTTGATCACATTCAAAGTGCAATTTACTCTTTACATGACCATCTACTATCATCTCTTCTTGCTATACATGTCGCTTGCTGTTTCTTGACAATATCGTACTTGCTATTGTTGTTATCGTTACTATCGTGACTTGACTTTAGTCATCGTGCTATACTTGATTCATCTGCTATTTGAACAATGTTACTTGTGCTATTACTTTCTCGACTTTACATGACTCTCTCTATCATTAGTTACTCTAACATTTAATGCATTAATTATTTAAAGCCTACTTGAGCCTGAGATTTAAGTCCTACTGGGCGTTATCGCTCACCCTTCGTTATTTGGTATTGTGTCTCAGGTAAGTCAGACAATAACGTTATACGTACCAATGGGACAGGACCAGAGTGATGAGTGACCTGGAGTCAAATGACGAAGTTACCCTAGCACCATGGAGTCTAGTAGTGATTGTTTTAGATTTCTTTTCAATGTAATGATGTCATTGAGCCTTATGTGTGGCTCCGAATTAGTGGTTGTAATAGTCTTAGTGATTTTATAATGAAATAAAGAGTTTATTCCAATTATTGTTTAGTAGATGCTCTGATGTTTGCGAAAGTATGCGCAATTGTCGTTACCATACTCGTTCTTCGCGTCTCCCTCCGATTTATTCCGCTGCTAAATTGAAGGGGCGTGACACCTCTGGTGCATGTGGTAGGTACAAAGCAACAAATATATGGCATGTTACCTTATGCGTCTATCACTGCCTAAAAGTTGTTTCAGTAATGCAACCTGTGATTTTGCTGCATGCCCTCCATTTTTTTCACCATTCATAAAATAAGGTGGTATTTTCTATTTGCATGCAGCTACACATCATAAAAATAATAGAAAGAATACATTTCAACATGAGATCCACTTCTTCAGTCTATTTTCACATAAGATCTTGTACCTGTTCCTTGTGATGCATGCGGCCAAATCAGAAAGTAAATAACTAATAATTGAATGGGCCTTCCTAGCAATCTCCCCTTTCCTGCCATTGTTCAGTTTTTCACATGTGGTTTGTTCATGTCTGTCTCAGTAGGTTGTGGAAGCAGCACCTGCTAGCATTCTACAGTGCGAAGGTCTTCCATTAATTCTGCCACTCAATTATGGCAATCTATTTTTTAAAATTTTAATAAAAGATATAGCATAAGAAAGGAATGTAATAAAGTGAGAGGAGTGCAAATGAGGTTTGCTAGTATTCACGGTGCTACCATTCACAAAATCCTCTAGTCAATACTCTTCCCCTTCTCTTTGTGAAATTTAATTTCCTGTTCTTATCTCCTATCCTTTCTGAATTTACTTGGTTTATGAGTACCATGGACACTAAGGATGATGATAATGATGATGGACACTAGTTTGCAGGGGAGCTCACATCACTTTTTTCTGTTTCATTCTTTTATGCATGTTTTTCTGTTCACACAATCCTTACTCATTGCTCCATCCTAGACCATGGCTGTTGTGTTATAGAGGATTCCTCAAAATAAACAGGATAAGTGAAAATACGACCACTCAGAGGGAACACTGATTCTCAAATTCTTAGTGTAGGAATTGAAGGTAAAGCATATTCCATTGTTGCATACATTTTTTCCTCATTAATGAATTTGTCATTTGGAAGTTAACTTATCAATTAATGTTATTGTACATCAATTTTGATTTTATTTCTTGTTGATTACATGTATTGATGGTTTTTTTTACAATTGCAGGGATGTATTGTTATTTAATCAGGAGAGAAGAATTAAATGGAAGGCTTATAAGAGACATCATATTCTCATGTTTTGTATATCATGGGCGGATTGCGACTCTTGTTGTACATTTAGACTCGTTATATGTAGGATGATGATGTAAATTAATGTTAATAAAATACTTTGTTGTATATATGATGATGTGAAATTTATGTAATTAAGTTCTGTGTGATAATTTTATGAAATGAATGTTTAAAAGATATAGAATCATTTTTAACTTTTATATTCTCATAGATGTGTTAAACTTACAGGGCTTAAATGACGTAAAATAGAGGAAATGTTGTTCGTTTGTTTTCATAAAAATATGAATATTTATTTAATTTTAAACTTGCAAAGTTAGTTTTCTTTAAAAAAAACGAACATATGGTTGACATTTTTTCCAAATTTGTGATAGTAGAATATGATAGTTTATAATTAAGTGATGTGTGATTGTGCAAATCGGAAATGATTCATTATTTAAACGTGTATAATTTAAGTTATTAACAAAATACTTATCTAGTAAGAAAATAATAATGAATAATATATATGATAATATATAACAAAAATATAGGAGCACAAGATATAACAATAATATGGTAGCATAAAGTATAATAACATAAATATGATGTTAGTATATAATATTAAAAAGATTAATGATGAATATTATATTATAAGTCATAATCTCGTTATATTTCATAATAATTTAATATGATGATAGTATATAGTGTAGTCATAATATGATTATTTAATGATCCTATGCATCTACATAGCAAAACATAGATATATGTGATAATTTATAACAAAAGTATGGTAGCATAACATATAACAAAAATAATATAATATAAAGTATATATATAAATATGATGGTATCATATAGTAAAGAAAATTTAATGATGAAAATTATATTTCATAATCTCATTATATCTCATAATAAAATTAATATGATAATAATAATTAGTAGCACAAGATAAATGGTAGCACATAGTATAATAAAAAAATAATAAAGAAAAATAATGGAGGGTAGAGGATAATGGTATTTTAGGAAAGACAACACAAAAGTAGAGGGTTAACCCACTTTAGCCTATCAACCACAAAAATGTAAAGTGGGTTAACCCATTTTAACCTATGAAGTTAACTTTTACATTCCTAAATCAAACTGTATTTTAACTCGGTGTAAAATTATGTGTGAGGTTGAGTTGGGTTAAAGTGCGAAGGGTAGCCCAGCCACCGGACTAACTTGTACTAACAATTTATTTATTTAGGTGTAGGCCTGCGAAAGTGCCTTTTATTAAGAAAAAAGTATTTCCGTAATTTATAGTTTAATAAGTTAATGGAAAGAAACCAACGGATTTAGGGTTTTTAATGATAAAACGCCTATTCTGGGTATTCTCTTTTCTAACCATGATCGCCCGTCTCCGTCTTCCGTCCTCTCTACTTCCTCTTCTTGCCTCGCCCCGAGACCCGACCAAGGGCCTTCGGAAGCAGAGCAGGACCGCCATGGCCGCTTCCTCCTCGTCCTCGTGGTCCTGCTCCAGGTGCACATTCCTCAACCCCCCTTCACAGAAGTCCGCCTGCCAGCTCTGCCTCTCCCCTCCTTCTCCTTCGGCGGCCGCGGCGGCTCCCCCTTCCTCCTCTCCCTTGAAATGGTCCTGCAGGGCCTGCACCTTCCACAACACAACGGTCAGCGTGTTCTGTGAGATGTGCGGGACCAGGTCCACATCCATCTCTTCCTCTGCTCTGCACTGGGTCCTCCCGTTGGCTCGGTCTTCCGGCCCCTCCGCCGTTGCAGTGATAGACGTGGTCTGAAGGCCGAACCCAGTTCGTGCAGGGACGAACTGGAGGAGTGCCGCCGCCCGGGAAAGGTGGCGAGAAAGGAGACTGACCCAGTCCCAAGTGCTGTGTCTCCTTTCTTCATTTTAATTTTTGTTTCTGAAAATTTTGGTTTCCTTTTGGTCGCTAACGCTCTGAGGTGCCGAAAGAGATTAGGTTTAGAGATGAAGCGTGCATTCACGAGGCAGGATTTTCGGTGTTCTTGCTTGCGCTTTTTTCCTTTTACCTTTTCGTTTCTTCTTGGTCGCCTGCCTTTGATGTCCATGAAAAGAAGGGAAATCTTGTTCCTTCTCAACAAAATATGTTGTTCTTTTGTAACTTAGAATTTTCATTTATGCAATGTCCTTACTCCTAAAGGAATTTGAAAACTTTCAGTTGTATAATATTTTCTCTGGTTTGCCTTTACTTAGAGGATAGAGAGGATAGACGCCTGTGCTAACATGGAAGCGTGCAAAAACGCCGTTGATTAAACTAGGCACGTATTATCATATGTTTATGTGATTTGGCACCTTTTATGATTGCTTATTTTATTGTTTAATTTCAGTTTCCAAAGTATGAATCAGAAAAGCTTCAAAGGAATTTCTCGATGACTGAACTCTTTAACAAGTTGCATTTTTATGTCTCCATGGGTATTGTCTGTAAATTTGACAGTAATGAATGGAAAGGATGGCAATGTGTCCAAGACCAAGTAAATCATGCTCATAGTTGAGTTGAAGATACAATAAATACACTAATAGTGATGCACTTTTGAGCAAAGAGCTCGAGTTAGGTCATGAGAATGGTTTTAGAGCTTCGTTATATAAGGATTAAAAATAGAGTAGAAGAAGGAAATGTAGGAAGGTTGAGTGGGTCTAGTTCTAGTCCAGAGGGGAGAGATTAAAATGAAAAAGAGATCCTAAATTAAGTATAGAGATACCAATCGATAATTCGGTATGCAATGACACAGTGTTTGTAAAATGACATGGTTTGTATATTTGTGATCTGAACCAAACTGTAAAGTTTTGAAGTCTGGTCATTTTTTTTTGTTTTTTGCAAGGCATGCTGTTTTTTTACGTGCTAACTGAAATTTATGTTGATTAGATGAAGCCATTGTTTTGGTCCTTGAAATATATTATTTTAATAAAGCAACCTTAAGTAGTTATCTTCACAGAAGCTATTGGCACACTTAAAGATTTATCGGAAAACGACCATGAGAGAGAATGAGAGATTTCAATTATTACAATATCTGTCATGGCATTCATTTCCAAATGAACTAACTAACTCACAGACACTATGCGTTAGAGCTGCCAGCCTGCCGGTGAATCTGGATGTTATGTGGATCTAATTTGAATTCACATCCAATTATCGAGATATTTGTCCAAAGTTGATATCTGACTTACTTAACATTTAGAGAATAAATGGAAAATATTGTCTTCTCTGCAAATTCTTAGTTTCCTATTTAGTGACCATGACTTTCTTCAAGTCACTTGTAATAGAAGCACATGTAATAGAAGTCAGGTATTCTATTATATATACCCCTAGATACACAATCACTGTGTATATGCACTGCTTTTCAACTTGTACACTGGTCACTAACATCATACTCATCATCCACAACCTTACTCTATTGGTCACTAGTTTGTCTGCTACCAGCTGATAAATCAAGTGGAAATATCACCTCGAAAATGCACACGTTGCTAACTTGTTGTTTTAGGAAGCTTGCACCGACAAACCCTTGAAAGAAATGAATTGAAATAGCACGCAGCTTCCTCACATCTGTTACTTTTACTATGCCTACTATCTTAATTTTCCACAGAATTGACACCAGTAAAGTCTGCTGAAAAATGTGCAAGTAGGAAACTGATGGGCCATCTATACTGATAGGTTCTCTGAAGTTTGTGAATCTGTGGCAGGAAATAAAACAAACTTTATCCCGAGACCAAAATAACATCTGTCTATGATATTGTGCAGGTATCTTGGGGCAAAATGTGTAAAGGATGTTGGAAGAGGAACCCTTAAACATTACAGACATTGCGAACTAAGTGAACATTCTTAGGATGCCTGAGGGCTCCTCCCAGAATCTACAAACTTAGCCATGCAATTCTGTCAAATACTTTTGTTTTTGCAATAATATTATGTTTTTACTTGTAATTGTTGATGAAAAATACTGTCTTCAAAATATGCATTCTGTAATTGAGTCTATGCTTATGTATGTGCAATGTTCCATGAAGTGTTTTTGTTGGAAAGGTGATTAAACTAAAATCTTTATGACACGTTCTGATGTTTCTGTCCAGAATAATTCTATATGTCTTTATTCATTAGAAATATTGTTTTCTGGTGAATTCTCCTAACTCCACTTATATTAGTTGATGTTGGTTCAGGGTCAAATTCAAATTTCTACAAGGCATTGAGCTACAATGTCTGGTTCCGTGAAGATCTTGAACTGAATAAGAGGATTAAAGCACTGGGTGACCTACTTCAGCAACATTCTCCTGATCTCATTTGTTTTCAGGTCTGATTTTGCTTCACCTAACCTTGTTGATGTTTATGACCAAGCTGGTGCTACTGCAACAGTCACAAGGAGCAATTTTTGTAATTCTCATTGTGCAGGAAGTCACCCCCAACATTTACAGAAATTTTCAAGGATCCACTTGGTGGAAAAGCTACCAATGCTCAGTTCCTCCAGAAATGGCTGCTGAAAGAGCATATTTTTGTATGCAGGTTAAATCTTTTATCACCATTCTCGCTGTTTTGCTTATTTCTTTGGTGATTTTTTGCATTATTGTTTCACTAAGTTCTCCTGTAAACAGATGTTTCCTGTATTTTTTTTTATCTTTTCTCAATCCCCTATCTTTCATTTATTGAGAGTACCGATATTGTTTAAGTTTGAAAGAAATTTAAACATATTTTCTAATGGTTTGATGTCTTTGGGGAAAGATGTGAATAATGTATTGAAGGTTGGCTGCAGATCATGTTGCAATACCAATAAGGTTTTCTACAGGCTGAAAAAAGAGAAGTACGAATGTTGAAAAAGAATTGATTGGACTGGAAGTGAAAGGTTTTTTGATGTGAGACAGAGGCAAAGGTATATTAAAAGGACAGAAAATGTAGAGGAAAAGGGGAGTGGAACCAAGACCTTGCTGCTGCTATGGTGTTTGCTCTTGATGGGCATCACTGCAGCATTGGGCAGAGGAGTGAGACACAAAGTATCTGACTATGTGAATATATCTTATATTATAAATGTGTTTTGTGATACAACCTCTAGTCATGTTCCCAAAAACATAAAATGACAAATGCTGAGTTAATGAACTCATGCTTCGTAGTCCATGACTAGTCCATTCCCCTTTAGCTAGTGGTTTGAACCCATTTAGAACTATCTAATCTTGTGGCATTTTTGGGGTTTGCCTTTTCTCACCTTTTTTGGGGCTTTTTTGCATATATAACCCTGTTAGAGGTCTAATTGTGTGAAAAATATGTTCTGCATTTGCATGCATACCCCTCTTACATATTAAAAATATCATGAGAGACCCTACCATTATGTCTCATGACTGAATAGAAGAACATCAGCGGACATCTACAGGGAGTTATTTTTTGTGTGAAATGTCCTCGAAGACCCTGCCATCTCTCTCTCTCCTGCAATGACAGTAGCGCCAGAGGGGCATCTCCGACACCAACTCCCACACTACGCACACACACACACTCTCTCTCTAGTACCATAGCTGCTCATGCGTACGGGCGAGATCCAGTGTCTAGAGGGAGAATAGGGGGCAGCGCTGGCTGGGGGTAATGGGAGTGGGCTTGGGGTGCATTGCCATTTGGATACATATCTATATATATATATATATATATATATATATATATATATATATATAGGAGAGAGAGAGAGAGAGAGAGAGAGGAGAGAGAGAGAGAGGAGAGAGAGAGAGAGAGAGAGAGAATAGGGGCTAGATGCTCCGACTGTATAGAGAGAGAGAGTCTCTCCTCTGCTTCTTCTTTGCATGAGATAGAGAGAGAGAACGGGTGGTAGGGGCATGCGGGGGTGTGGTAGGGGGTATCACAGTGGCATTAGAGAGAGAGAGAGAGAGAGAGAGAGAGAGATGGGGGTGCAGGTGCTGGTTTTTCATAGAGAAAGAAGGAAGAGAGAGACAGGTGGGGAGGTGGTGGGGTCGGGTTGGTCGTTGCGACGGCGCCGAGAGAGAGAGAGATCACCTCCTCCGGCACCAGTGTGTGTGTGAGAGATAAGAGAGATAGTGAGATAGGGGGAGGGAGGGGGGTATATATGAAAAGTGTACTTTTTATAAGGGAGTTTTTTTTTTACAAATACTAATGGTTATTTTGAACTTTTTGATAAAGATGTCCCACCGTAAGCGTCCGTTAACGGGACATCTCACTTCTGTCACACCCGGTTACGGCAAAGTCTTTGATGACATTTTTTATCTGTAACGAGGGTATACATGCAAATGCATGATGGATTCTTGGCCAATTAAACTTCTAACAGGGAAATATATGCAAAAAGCCCTTGTTTTTTTGGTTTTTTATATAACCGCTTGTAACCTATCAATATTCCAAATAACCCTCTGGAATCCTAATATTTAAAAATGACCACCCCTTCTTATCTGCTCTGGTTCGAAAAAAGTCCCTGTAGTTGCCGTGGAGAAAAGGCATCTATTGGGAGAATATTTCATCTTTAGTGCCCATCAGTTAGTTTTATGATTGTAATGTCCTCAACAAGTATTACATAAAGGTTGGAATCTTCTCTTAACATGGGAGCTTGTTGCGTCAAAGGTGGGGGTGTATGTCCCACTTGGCACTGGCAGTGACAGCGAACATCCCCCCTAAACAATTCAGCGCAGAGACTATGGATCGCAGGCCTCCATCACCCAGGCAACGCCTCCTTGCGCCAGCCTCCACCCAAGTAGCACCCCCACCTATTAAGCACCCCCATTGCACCAGCCTCCGCCTAAGTAAATTTCTCTGGGGGTAGGGGTGTTTACGGTTCGGTTCGGTCTGGTTTGGACTTTTTTTTTGAAAAAACCGAACCGAACTGATTTTAAGGGCGAGTTTGGTTCGGTTTGAACCGAAAATGGGAAAAAAGGCTTTTAAGGGAGGTTGTGAGCATCGAACTCACAACCTCCCCATGGTAGGAGGCGCCACCAACCACTGTCCTATTGGTTTTCTTCTGATATATTATATTATTTATATTATATATACATATTTTCGGTTCATATCGGTTCCCTAGTCTCAAACCGAACTAAATTGTGAAACCCTCCAAACTGAACCAAACCGAACCAAACTGAACCGAACGGTTCGATTTTTCGGTTTAGACCGTTTTATGAACACCCCTATCTGGGGGTGTAGTTCTTTGCACAGTAGAGATAAAACACAAGGTGGAGAGTGCCAAAGACTGACAGAATCCAAAAGATGGAGGCCATCATTTAAGTTTTCCAGCAGCCGAACCTGTTGCCCTCTTGTGGTCAGGAACATGATGAATGAGATGACCAGTGAATTAAAGTAATTTCCCAACGTGGTTGAGAGCAAAAACAAAGAGGAACATATTCTCTTCACTGTGTATGGTGCTTGGTCATAGAAGGATTCCAGCAGCCCAATATGGCCCCCACCCTAATTCTTTGCAACGGTGACAACCATCTCCTGTTTATGATATGAGTTTTCACTACTTGAACAAGGGTTTTTTTTTTATCATAAAGAAGTAATAAACAGGTGACACATGACTTCAAATGCCTGTAGGGAGGTAGTAGGGGTGGAGGAGCTCTCAGCCATCGCCATTCGTCAAGGGTGCTGTGTCTTCTGTCAGATGCTGCTGTTGTGTGCATCTCTACTGTCACCATAGTGTGCAGGCCTCGCTGCAGATCCCGGCCATCATTCATTGCAGTCATCATGTGCACCCCCACCGTCAGTTGTCGGGCCTCGTTGCAAGCCCATTGTCGTCCTCAAGCTGCAGCGATCACTGACCACCTCACAAGCCCATCGTCATTCTTGTGTGCTGCTGCTCGCAACTCGCAAGGTCACTGTCATCCTCTGCCAAGCACCCACCACCTAGCCAAACACCCAGCCAAAGAAACCGAAATCCCCAAATGGATCTCCCCAATAGGATTCTCTAAATCCCTCTCTACATGCACAAGTAAACCAGTGGCAACTAAGACATTTTGCAAGTAGGGTTAAAAGTAACCCAACCCCCAGTTGAGGAGCAGTCTAACAGCGCCCCCCCCAGCCAAACACCCAGCCAAAGGAACCCTAATCCCCAAATGGATCTCCCCAATAGGATTCTCTAAACCCCTCTGTACATGCACAAGTAAACCAGTGGCAACTAAGACATTTTGCAAGTAGGGTTAAAAGTAACCCACCCCAGTTAAGGAGGAGCAGCCTAACAGCAACACCCCGCCGTTCCACCTCCTCCCCCCCCCCCCCCCCCCCCCTCCCCCTCCCCCGGGCAAACCAGAGCAGATTACAAGGGTTATTTTTAAATATTGAGATTCCAACGGTTTTTTGGAATATTGATAGATTACATAAGTACATGAGGTTATATGTAAAAAAAAAACTTTTTTTTGGGTGGGGTGGGGTGCAGGCTATATAGAGGAATTGCGGAAAAGATTAAGAAAGATGTCAAAACAAAGATTAAAAGACAGTGTCTCGGAGAAAGGGTACCTAGTCTGCTGACTCTACTTCATCATGCCACGTTACTGCTGCTTGAGTTGGCTCTTACTTTGTCAGATATAATTATCCTGCTGCTCTCGACCACATGTTGATCCACTTGCATCTGGTCATGGGCATCTGCATTCAACTTGGAGTAGCCTTTGACTTTAAAACCAGTGACAGCTTATGATATAAATAGCTTAAAAAATCCTAACTGCCACTTCATCCTTGTGATATGTTCATCTGCATCTGCATTTGCTGGCTACGGCTCACCAAAACTTCTGCTATTGCTCATATTTTTCTAATTTCCAGGACTTTGGCTGTACTTATCTTTATATTAGCAACGTGGATTGGATTTTTCTAGATCAAATGAAACTTTAGAATGTTTGATGTGATAGGAAGTGAGATTTGGATTGAAATAAGTCCATAGAGAAGATGCATTCATTCTCTTGAAATCAGGGACTTGTTTGCTTTGGCCAGGTTTGGGAACAATTATGCTGCATGTTGGATGGCCAGCAGTAAGAATTGATCATTATCATTTCCAATCAGAAAAACAGACCAGCCATTTTGATTTGGAAGCAAACAAACTGGACTGGAACTAGTGATATCTACCTAGTTTACCTATTTTCTGGTCCAGCTTAAGACAGATAATTATTTAGTAAATATTTTTTCTTTATGGAAAATCATACTCCACAGAGCCTCTTCTCTGGCTTACTCCACACAACTGAAATTGAAAAGATGAAGGAAGGAGTTGGTTGACACCCCATCCACCACAAAAGGAAAAAAAGAAAAAGAAAGAGAAATAAATGTAAATGGGATTTCTTGTGGAGTCGATAGAATCTATACATCAAAGTGTCCCGGTGATCAGTTTTGTAATGTCGGATGCTTGTCAAAACTTTTTTTTCTTTCATGAAAGTGATGCTTTGCTCCTATTATCTTCTAGTATAACATTTCATCATAATTTTTTTTAAGGTATTCTTCATGTTGCTACCTTCTTTCCCATACATGGTTGAAGGTACCAGAAGATGCATCTGAAAACTAGTAGTCATTCATGTTGATTTAATTTGTATCTGAAAACATGACATCCAAACCAGTTTGTCAATTGCTAGCAGAGCATTATTCTTCCTCTCAATATCTTTCCTCTGATACTATGATGAAGTTATGGGATTAAATGTAGTCATTTCATGTGATAGAGCTAGTTAGATGACATCGTTTGCACTCTGCATTCCATGCTTGATTGCTTGTTGAGACCGTCTGCTAAGATGGCAATGGACTAGTTGCTGGTTCATGTAACATTGATACTTCGGCCGCTTTGGTAACCACTTTATCCATGGATATCCCTGGATAAAAGGGTGGATAGCCCTATCTTATGTTGACAGCCCTGTATAGATTAATCAGGCACAGGGGTGGTTAAAGTGGGTTACTCATGCATGACTTTATGCAGCGCTTTTAGGTGGGTTAAAGAGGGATAGAGAGATAACTTGTCTATCCTTTTTTTCCCCCAAAGCAAAATAGGTTAAAGAGTGGGTTAAGCTATACCTAGATATCTTCACCCTGGGATTTTTAACCTGCTACCAAAGGAGGTCCATATGACTTAAAATGTAACTACCATACAGCCATTTTAGTGAAAAGTTCAAACACAGCCTCTTTTCTTAAAAGTTTAGGATGTAGGAAGATGTTGTTTCCCTTATTTCAGTTGCCCCTGATTGCTGTTAAGCAACTGATCTGATTGCTCAAGTTTATGGTTGCCTAGTGACTACAACTACAAGTGGTTGACTGAAAAAGCATGCTAGGGCAAAGAAGTCCTGAGTAGCTCATGATATATTTCGTGGAAGCATCACATGGCATAGGCCTCAAAGGCGTAACAATGGATAAGTGCACTAACTAGGAACTGGAAGACTAATCTATAATCTAAAATAGGTAATGATGGTGCCACTCTACTAGAAGAAGAGTAAGAAGAAAATAGAGCAGAACAAAGAGGCAACACTGACGAATAAAGAAATAGAGTGCAGGCAGGTTGGAAGCTAAGGACCAATGCAGAAGAGGAAAATGAGTGGGGCATGGGTAAGAGAAGATGAATAGATGTTTTAGGAGGTAGAGATTGGTAGAAGAAAAAGGCACAGGGTGGAATGTGAGAAGCATAAAAGGCAAAACGGGTAAAATATTACAAGTTTATAGCTTATGTCAAGGCGCCCAAAGGCATTCTTGGGGTCCTTGAGTGCCTAAGCGCTTAGATGGTGCTTAGGCATCCAAGGTGGCACCCATGTGATATCTGCCTCCTATATGGAATTTAATTATCGAAGTGTATATAATGTATGAATAATCAAATTGCAATTGTGCAATAAAAATGTTAATATGACATTATAGTTGAAATTAGAACATAATATTCACTAAAAAATATTAAAAGCATAATACATTTAGATGGTTCTTGAATAGTTAGGATTTTTTTAACATTTAATGACTGGCAACGTTCACAATCTAATGATTGTGAACAGGGTTGGAATGTGGAGCTTGAGACCTTGAATTCTCCAAGGTCCGAGTAAGCACACGTGGATCGACTTGTGCTGTCAAGTCGCACAGATTGACCTGAACGATCAGGTTGCGAGGGTCAAGGGGGCAGTGCCACTTGTGGGGTTCAGGGGTATGGAGCCCCCAGAAAGAAAAATTTAATTTGCGAAGCAAAGTGATAGGCCTCATAGGGTTGAGGCTGCCCCAAGGCTTCCAGACGGGCCAAGCAAGGTGGCACCTTTTTGGATCCCCATAAGGCAGACACTCGCCTAGCCCTCAATTGGGTGCCTTCCCACCTAGATGGACGCCTTGACAACTATGTTTTATGGCTTATCGATATGATTGTGATGACATTGCTGGTGTATGCGAGGGCAGCTGCAGTTGTTGCACCATCTCCCTAATTGTTGACTGTTGAGGAGTGGCATTTGACTGAAACCTTCTTTTTTCCCACTTTCTAATAGAATCCTCACTATTGAATTATGCTTTGAAGGAAATAAATGACTGCATCCTTCTTATCAGTCTTGAATTACCCAACACCTTACTATGTCACTTTAACAAAGGTGAGCTATTGAAGTTGATGGCATTTAGGTGCATGCCTTGAGACTATTTTCTAGTGTCTCATGGCCCTAATCTTCACGTGTATGCCTCAGCACTTTGAGGCGCTTAAACAATTTGCTAGGTATGTTTGAGTCTCTCACTGGTTTAAAATGAATCTGGAACAAAATTCAATCCTTTTTAGTTCTCTGATTACCCAATATTTGTAGGACCTTTATTGAGTCTGGGTATCTCAATGCAAGGTTTGGGTCCATCAGGCCTACACCTATTGCACTTTTTTTGGGAGGGTAACTTCATATTCTGGATCATCATCAAATCAGGTCATCTGCAGCTTATGGATTCTTTGCAGTAACTCTTCTTGTTTAGGAGACGACGATTGAAAAGTTTCTAATCAAGATCTATTTTGTCCGCTGGTTAATTTCCAGATGAGTAGATTGCCTGTAAAAGAATTCAGACGTAAGCCATTTGGCAACTCCATAATGGCAAGAGAGCTCTGCATTGCTGACATTGTTGTTATGACTGGCAAGACATTGGTTATCGCTACTAGCCACCTCGAAAGCCCCTGCCCTGCACCTCCAAAATGGGACCAGATGTATAGCAAGGAACGTGTAGCTCAGGCCAAGGAATTTCTCCAGCTTCTCAACAAATCACAGAATGTCATATTCTGTGGTGACATGAACTGGGATGACAAGTTGGATGGCGCATTCCCCCTCCCTACTGGGTGGGTTGATGTTTGGATGGGGCTGAGGCCAAAAGAAAATGGTTGGACCTATGACACCAAGTCCAACCCAATGCTGACAGGAAACCGGACACTGCAGAAAAGGCTTGACCGGTTTATATGCAACTTGCAAGATTTCAAAATAGTTAGCATTGATATGATTGGACAAGAGCCCATACCAGGGCTTTCATACGCAAAGGAGAAGAAAGTGAGAAACGAAATGAAGACACTGGTGCTCCCCGTCTTACCAAGTGATCATTTTGGGCTGCTTCTAACAATTCAGGGTCAGTGAACTTTGACCATCTAATGTAAAGATCAGGGAAGCGAGCAATCTATGTTCGTAGACCGGTGCTCTGATGAAACGTTCGGACAAGTTCTTATGTATACCAGGCAACATTAGGTACAACATTATCCTGGGATGCGGTAAATTTTGATGATGGAATTTGGGTTAAATGCTGCATATGATTTTGCAATGAGCTCCTGATGAACTTACCCGCTGGTTTTATGAGGAAGCTCATGTACCTGACATGATAATACGCTTTCGTGGGTCATGTTAAAATTTCATGGCTTATAGCAGTAAGCCACATACCGAAGCTGGCGTATGTGAAGAACTCTCGACGATTTTGTACATGTGACCCACGTCCTTTTAAATATTGCATCTCGTCCCTTATGATCCGTGCATGGTATGTGAATCGGACTTGGTCTCCCAGTTCATCCCATCGGCTATCATGTTGTAGTTCTCTAATGAAGAGTATCAGGAATCCTCCCCTTATTTCCATTAAAAAATCAGATCGAGATTTTTTCTTTACATCTAGAAACCAACTTATATTAGTTGATCACAGTATCTATAAGGTCTAACATGGCCACAATGGCTGAATCTCTCATGTACAAAACTTTCATATTTCCCCGGGAAAATTTTCTCCACATACCCCCCCCCCCCCCCACCCATAGAGAAGTATGGTGGGAAATTATTTTTCACATATTTCTTTCTATTTACCTACACAAATGCAAGAATGTGATTTCATTTTCATGATTTTATTTTACCAAAAATTATTTTCCATGAATTTATACTTTTTGAAGAAAAGATTTTTCATGAATTTTTATTTCTAAGAAAATTTTGGAGAATTCAAACCCCCGCTCCCTACTGTACCGGAAGATTTTGGTGCATTTTTTAAATGTTAGCCATGCTTGAATCCCCTTCTATTAGTGTTACATGTAGCGGCTTTGGACTGTTTTTAAGCATTTTTAATAAATGCTATCCTTGCTTGAAGCCCCCCTCTATCAGTGTTGGACATTATATAGCTTTCCATCTAAATTGAACACGATTCAGTTTGATCCGATTCACCCCACTTTTCTTCCAAACTAAATGACCCTTTCGAACCAAACCGATCTCCACGTTGAATCAACGAAGGACCAATAACTGTAATAAGAATATATGACATAAATAATATGTATAAATAATGTATAAAAATATATTTTAAATATACAGTGTACACGAAATAAATAATGACTACATAAATACTTACAAATTGAAATATACAAACCTGGTACTGTAGGATGAGGAGGAGGGACGGACGAAGAACCAGAAGCTGTAACAATTTAATTGACATTAATAATATGTATAAATAATACACAAAGAAAAACACCAAAGAAAAATATACATACCTTATGCCTGGAACAAACCCCTCCCACGGCTGCTCCTCCCAGAATTGGAGCGTGAAATAATCCTTAAACCTATGCAACTATTAGAAAATGCTTAATACGACTCACATGGTTCATGAAAATTGAGGAAAATACGTGCAAATGAAACTAAACTGGATGCTCTTTCCATTGGTATGTGTAACATTTAGGTTAAGTTTGAGATCACCTACCTTTGTGTAGCTCTAAGAGGGGTGAAGGCACAGGTCGCAGCAGAGACAGTTGAGGAAGAAGCTCGGAATCTTGGCCATTCTCCCCTCCTCCTGGTGCCCTAGATTGCCTCCACATGACCCCAATTCGATGGTAAACCTTTCCAACTAGTTTTAGGATTATTATATATATGATTAGTGATTATTTCAAGTCCTAACAAGACTAGGAAGAGGGCTGTGGTTTTGGCTTGACGATTGCGGTAGGGCAATACAGGTGTTCAGTAAGTAGGGGTTGCCAGGTTCTGACCCATGCATGTTGGCACGTAGCCAAACATGTGGAGCCTTAAGAACCTCCCCTTTACCCACCCATGGCCACGTTAACCATGGGGTTTTACCCCATTCACATGTATTAGGATACGTGTAGGTCACTTACCCATGTTGCAAAAAGGCTTACGTAGACCACCATACGTAAGCATATATTTACCCATAAAATGGTTATCGTAAATGGGCAAAATTCAGCTGGCCTATTAGTTCCTAAAATTTTATACTCAAATGGTGTCCATTCAAGTTAAAATTTTAACCATAAGCTAATGAGAATGTTTTACAAATTGTGGTGATTTTAGTTTAATTTTTAGAATTTATTTTTCATCCAGCAAAATTACCCAAAAAATCATTACGTCGGTTTAATCTTGAAATCCGTGCGACAACAATTTCGGATATTTACATTTCTGATATCAGCACATTATTTTTGAAAATTATGATGTTTTCAGATTTTAATTTCGTTACCGAATTCTGGTGGCGCCTTGTCGGAGTGCGCACATCTAAAGACAATATCGAGATTATTTTAATAATGTAGAAATATTTCAAAATGAAGATAATTAGATTTCTTGTACGTATTTATGTTTTTTATGAAAATTAGAATCTTCTCTAATTTTTGATATCATATTATTATTTTGATATTAAATTTTGAAGTGTTATGATCTTTTAGCGGTCTCAATGTATAGAATGTAGTACAATGATTTGGATGTACGACTTCAAATAAAGAGGATTAGAAAGTTTCAACCTTCCATAATACTCGCTCTTTTTGTGTCTGGGAGGTGTGTTGGTTGTTGTCACCAGTTGGTGAGGGCTCCCTTTTGTAAAGAGGGTTTTGTTGTTTACATCTCTACACTTGTACATCCTTCTCTTTATTAATATGTTATGTGGTACTATCCACATTTCAAAAAAAAAAAATCCATAATCCATGGAGATGAATCTGGAAGGTTCAAAGTTTACCATAGTGCATTTCATCAAACGATCTTCAGCATTATGATCATCAATGGAAAAGAAAATGTACTGGCACAGGGTAATGACTTCAATTGATTTGTATATACAAGATAAATATGTTTTCAAGCAGTTTCTGCATTAATTTCTGAGTTACAGTTGAGATGAACGCACACATGCTTGATATTGAGATAGCCTGGATGGCCATTAGGATATTTAAAATATTTTCTTTTGAATAAGGGAAAAGAAAAAGATTGTGACTATGGGCATAAAACACTGTCGTAAAAATTCAAAACAAACTATTCTAAAATGAGATGATTACATTGTTTTGCAAGGGAAAGAATATCTCAACTTTAACTTAAAGAGAACAAGTGGGCACCAAAAGTTGAACCCATTCTTATAAGGGCGGATGCAAAGGCTTACCACATTAGCATGTGGCGGAGGATCTTATTTACTCTTATGAGAGTGAATACAAAGTTATAGTGCTCGCATAAGTGGACACTAAAAGTTAAACCCGGCGGATGCAAGCCCTACTTAAGGCAGCGTTTGGGATTAAGGTGGACAATCCGATTTCCCCCTAAATCGATTTTTTTCTTAAGTTTTGACATTTGTCAGATTTTTGACGGCTACTAAACACCGGCATTGTTTGGAATCCACAAAATAGATGTTGATTCTTTTCTGTATTTTTACGTAACTGTCCCCTTTCTATCCTTTTTCTTATGCTGAGTTTCTTCCAACCATTGGGTATTGTAGTAATTTCTTGTTAGAAATTTGGATGCGCCGCAGAAAGCGATCTCCTGTCCATTTTTCATGATATGGAGAGAGAAATTTTATTGTGTCAAACTCTCCCCTCACTTTAGAAAGCGCTGCGCACAGAAGTCCATAACACCCCGCTAACTTTTGAAACATTGTTAAAATTTGTCCGAGATTCTCAAGTCAAAAATGACCGAAAACGTGTTCCCAAATGTTGACTTACATGCGTATGTGGTGGAGGCACTTATTTGTTCTCCGCAGGGACAAGACATTTCAAACAAAGAAAATGGGCAGAGGAAAAGAGTTTGAGTTGTGCGCTTTCACATCGCACATCTTCCAAATGCCAACGTCGTCTTGGTCATCCAAGTGGACAAGCAGGACCATCTCTGCCAGACAGATCCCATTAAGTGCTGGTGAAAACTAGTTTATTACATCATCTTTTTTAGAAGTTTCTAATAATTTTACTCCCACTTAAATGTGAACCTTTGACCTTACAAACTAGTATATATTAAAAGTTCACCATCGGACCTTGCATGCCAGGCAAATTCTGATATGGGATAACCTCGGTGGGTCGGGCATCCAAGATCTATGCCGATCTACTTACAAGGGCCTCAGGAGGCCCATCGAATGCCAACAACCTTCACTGAGCAACAAGAAGAGAGATCTGATCTATCGACCTGCTCGGGATCATTCTCTCGGAGTTCAGCCCTGAGCTATGGAAGGCAGTCTACCCTAAGCCCTGAAAAAAAAAGATAGATGATCAAGTCTCATATATATATATATAATATATATATATATATAGATAAATTAATCAGAAGTTCCTGACTATAATAGAGAAGTCTTTACTGTAATAAGACTTAACATATACTGTAACAAGTGATAACATTAACTGTAATGAGTTACAATTATGTTAAGAACTAACAAATAAGTCAAAAATTTGATAAAGACTCCTAATTAATTTACCATATATATATATATAGAGTTATGCTGCGGTACGACGGTGCGGCACAGTTGTACCGCAGCCAGCACCGTCGGATCTCAATCCGACGGTGCGTTAAAAAAAAAAATGGGCCGTGTCATTTGCGCGCTGTGGCGTGCGAAATGCACGGCCCTGCTTGGGATCCAACGGCTCCCGCTTGGATACGGCAGGGCCGCACCATATCAATATATATATATATATAATATATATATATATATATCTATATATATATATATATATATAGAGAGAGAGAGAGAGAGAGAGAGAGAGAGAGAGAGAGAGGAGAGAGAGAGAGAGAGAGAGAAGTGTTTATAAATATTAAGTGAATTAGAGAACTCTCCTTCTTTTCCCTATGCAGTAGGCACAACTCTAAGCAACTA
>JACBKR010004103.1:0-25717 GCA_014218235.1 Colocasia esculenta | reverse complement strand
CGTTTGACGAAGTCAAACGGCGCGCACAATAGACCTAAAGTCCTCCGACTCTCGGAGGCAAACCATTTGTTATCACCGCGGTGACTGGCACGCCCGCACTATGCGAATTGCCGATTCATCTCACGTCACTCTTGCTCATGTAGCATCCGACGGGACTTGGATTAGCAATACGCATCCATGAGAACATGAGAAACATGATAAATAGATAAAAATTCCATTTCCACAGCGTGGCACGCCCCGTGGGACCAAGCTTCCCTTCATCTTTCGCCCGAATAGAAAGCCTTATGGCCTTTATACTCGATACTGACTGTTGTCTGAATTAACTGACATGTACTAACTTTCAAATGGCTGAAGTGCTTTGGACCCCTGGTTGTCCAAGATCATGCCCGGTACGACTATCTTGCGGTGCCGACTCGTTTCGGGGACTTTCCCCTGGTGGTGGAGTTCCCCAACTTTTGGGGGTCGCATTCGTCGACATTCTGCACCCAGAAGCCGAAACAAAAGCTAAAGCTAAAGCCGAGCTGAAAACTGAAATCAATGAGACCACTAAGGGGCTGAGCTGCCACGTTCATCATGTGGAGCATGGCAACCGCAACAAGAACAAAGGAAAAGGAGCCAACAGACACTTTCAACAGGCAAAGGAGGTTGAAAACATTGTCACTCGTTGTGCACGAGTCTCCAACTCAAGGAAAAGCGTGCTAGTCGGAGACCTGAGAATCCATCTCCAGGCTAAAAGAGCTAAGGCTATACCAGGGCAAGTGACACCCACAGTGCCGGTGAGGAATTCATTCCAAGCCTTGGCCGGGAAAAGAGAAATGTACAACACTTTCAGGAGCAAGCTTCCCCCAAAGCCAATTGAATGCAAGCAAGCGTGGAGGCCTAGGAAAGTGCAAGTGTATATGCAAGAGGAACCGTACCACAGGAGATAAAACCAAGAGAAACGAATGGTGTGGAGGTCTTGAGCTACCAGAGACGGCCACGTGGCTTCAAAGCCAAAGTGCAACAAGGGGGGGCATGTGCTTATGCCCATTCCATGATAAGAAGGCAGAGCTGCGGCAATCTACTCATGTGCCGATCGTCCGGGGGAACCATCGACGCCTGTTGTCTTGGCCACGTGCCAACAGCGAGAAAAGACGCGAAGGCCACGTAACCATATTCTGGCCTCGCAACATCTCCTTTGCAGCGAACAAGACTGCTAAAAGCCATGGAAGCCTCACAAGTTGAAGGGGAGAGCAGCTTAGGCAAGAATGCGATGCCTGCGAACATGTTTACGCTAGGCCGAAGAAATCAAGCAAAGAGTATCTGTCTTCAAAAGATTGACCTTTCCGCATGAAGCATCACGAAAGGTCAGAAGAGGCCGTGATGATTCATGACAAATCTTTCATGCCATATGGCGGGTATAGGGAGCCGTTATGGAGCTCTGCCAACTGATGATGAAGAGCTAGCGGAGTTGGCTGAGAGGCCCAACGCCATTACAAGAAGAGGAGCATCTGCGGAAGCTCTAACAGCCGCATATGGAGGTGCTAATGCCACTACAACACAGATGATGGCAGCTACTGCCAACGTGATCACTACTCAGGGGCAGTGGGGGCAACAATGAAATTCCCTGCCACCGCCGCCAGAAATGACCCCAGGGGCATGGTGCAAGAGATCCCTCTCAGTACACCCTTGGATTCAACTGTCTTGGAGTTGGTACAGCGGTATAAGACCGAAATCGAAGCACTCAAGTGCCAAATAAGAGACAAAGAGACTGAAGGGCATGCAACCCGAGAAGCTGAGGGTTCAGGAGAAATCCCTCAAGGGACCTCAAGGTCAACGGGGACTGTGGCCCAGCACACTGTCGCGCAACTGGAAAATGAGCAGCTTCAACAGTCGCCTGTTACCTCGACTCACACAGCACCAGCAGACCCAATATCGACTACTGCAACCACAATTCTTTCAACAGTAGCAGCAGCCATATCAGCCACTGCAAGGCCATTCCATGCAACAACAACAGTCAATACCTGCTCAGGTTTTCGAGCATCAGGTGGAGAATCAGATGCCACCACCGTTGGCTATCAGCAACACCCAATGGTCAGAAGAACCTCTGCAATAGCAATGATGTTTGAGGAAGATAGTAAGTTGCCACCTGTCCCCTTAAAGGAGACTTTGGTTAGGACAACAACCAACATCCCTACCATGTCTGTGCATGATCTACTGCGATCATCTTGTTAAAGAAATGCCAGCTGGAAATTGAAATATTAAGAAAGCAAATTCAAGAAAGAGATGAATATATCATGGCATTAAAGGGAAAAGAGAGCATAGCCAAAACATTGCAAGGCAGCATCAGCTCTCCCCAAATTCTACCAACAATGACACGACCGATGTCAAGCCACACTGGGGGCATTTCACCCTTGAATCCATGTCAAGAGACTTCGAAACAGTCAAGAGGGCAAGAGCTTCCACAAGCTAAAGGGTTAACGCTACAGTCAGCCCATAATCGCTTGAGTTTAACAGATCCAGCACTGATGAGCAGCTTGGTGAAGTTAACAGAAATGTGTGATCGCACTGCTACCACACTTAATACTCACCAAGCTCCATACCCTATATGTCATGATATGGACATTATCGATGCAATGGGGCATTTAACTCTAGATGTGCCTTGTCAGATGACGCCTCGTGCATCCTTGTCGAGCAACCATTCACATTCAAATCTCCTGGTAGCATCTATGGTAGACGACTAGAAAAACAGGGGAAGCCTAAAGGTGACATGACAATTAATATTGTGGCAGAAATTGAGGCATTTCTGGCAAGATATCCCGTAGCTCATTTCTGGACAAAGAGGCAAATCAGTTGATAAGAAGCCTGCTAGAAAGGAGGTACACATGAAAGATCTTAGGGCCTTCGAGCTATTAAGAGATGCAAGTAAATCTACAACTGGAGCCTCTAGTACCACGTCCAAAGGCTCAAGACGTATCATTCCTTTCCATGATAAAGTTAAAAAGCCCTATTCATTCCCCAAGGAAAAGACAAGGGTGCTGTTGAATGGGCAATTCAATACAACAAAATTATACTACCGGTGCCAAAAAGACCTGAGCAAGCAGGAAAGAAGGATGATCCCCAGTACTGTCTATACCATCAGATCTTGGGGCATCCTTTGGAAGACTACTATATTTTCAAAGACATCATGGAGTCTTTGATCACAAAGGGGGAATTGCAAATGGGCGAGTATAAGGTGGATCCGCCATGCCCACATGAAGCTTAAGCCCGACAGGAAGCTCGGCAAAAGGCTGTAAATGTAGTTTCTCTATATCAGCAGCTACCCCAAGAGATGCCAAAGGGTAGGTCTGAAAGGATGCAGACACCCAGGAATGAGGTAGAATGCAAAGAAGCAAAAGAACAGACAAAGCTCTGCAAATATACACTTGCTATATGACCGTAGTGGATGGTCGACACGGGGATATGCCCCCTGAACAAGATGAATTGACAAGGCTCAATGAAGGGCCGAATCCTCTTGTTAGGAGGGAAGAAGCTAAGGGCAAAGCCCCAATAGTCTTAGTGGCCCAAGAAGAGGCTGTAGATATAATAGCAGCTGATATATCAACAATCTGCCACCTATCCCCTAGGAGGAGCTCAACTGGAGTGCTATCTGATGTCCCTAGCACTCATGCATATGATCCTGCTGTGGCAGCATTGATACAAAGGTACCAGCATGAAATGAAAAGTTGAAAAGACAAATTGAAGAAAGAGATGCCCAGGCTCTTGCACCAAGAGAAGTAGGGGGCATAGTGGGGGCACCACAAGTTGACACCAACTTCCCCGGCACTCTATTACAACCAACAATGCCCCAGTCAGTATCACGCCTTATTGGGGGAACCTCAAGCCCAATAGCTCCAGAGCAGCCCATAGCTTGCCAAGCAGCACATCAAGGGCCTGCCACCATGGCTCAGATGCAGTCGGCTCCTCCTCATCCAGACATGGTCCGGATGTCGATTATGAATAAACAAATGTTGGAACATATCATAGAAATGAAACTATCTGGAAGGACAAGGCTGATGAAGCCCTATTTGAGATGTACCAGGTACCATACCCTGTGTACCATGTTGCAAAGAGTTACCTTCCGGCGTCAACAAGCCACCCAAGTTTGAAAAGTTTAATGGGCAAGGATCGCCAAAAGAGCATGTTGCACATTATGTCAATGTAATGGGAGATCTGGCCACAGATGAGTCATATTTGCTCAAATCTTCGGGTCTCCCTGACTGGACTGGCTTTCGAATAGTATTCAAATTTACCAGTCGGGTCTATTACAGACTGGCCAGATATGCAAAGGAATTTCATAGAAAGATTCTATGTGCTGAAAGAGAAATCACACTGGTCGAGTTATATGCAAACAGGCAACAAGATAATGAATCAGCTCTTGACTATGTTAGAAGGTGGAGAGATCTCAGCATGAGATGTAGATGACCACTACATCCAGAGGACGCCGTTCAAATTTGCAAGCAAAAACCTGAGCAGGCATGTCCTAGAAAAGTTGATCGGTATCGAGATCAAGTCCTTTGACCGGCTAAACAAAGTTGTGGCCGAAATTGAACATTTTTTCCAAATATCCCCTTGCTAATGCGTCAGGTCAGGAAAACAGATTGCTTGGAAAAAGGCCAACACCTACAGATGTTCATACTGTGAACCTTAAGGCCTTTACACCACAAAAGAGTGAAGATGGCTCTCCTTCGCCAAACGAATGAAGCGAAATAAAAGGGGTTCATTACAAGAGAAGATGCAAAAGTTGTACTCCTTTCCAAGAGATAAGACACAGACCCTTTTTGAATGGGCGCGTTGACAGAACAAAATCGTCCCACCTGAGCCTAGAAGGGCAGAGGACATCAAAAAGAAAGATGATCCCCGGTTCTGCTTATATCATCAACTGCCGGGGCATGTTACAGAGGACTACTATGTCCTCAAAGACAAAATTGAAGCATTGATAAGAAAAGAAGAGCTACAAGTAGGCGAGTACAAAGTGGATCCGCCGGGCCTTATGGCGCTCTAACGTAATAAAAAAAATACTGCAGCTTGCACTGCCAACATGGGGTGTAGATGCAAGCTAGAAAAGTATAAGCGATTCAAGATGCTTGATGCACAGATGAAGCTTATGCCCCCGGGGAAACTTCAAGACCTTCAGCCAACAAATAAACAAGAGCCAGCTCGTCGAGAGCGAGTGATTCTGGGACAGATGCAGATCAAGCTTGTAATGTCCATTCATGTAAATACTCATTCAAAAAAAAGAAGAAAAAATGATGAAAATAGAAAAGAAGAAAAAAAAAGTATCTTGCTGGGGTAGTCACATCGATCACCCAGCATGAGACCTGGTCATTGAAGTGGTCTCAACCGGCTCTTTTAGGGCCACCTGAGGTATTATTGTCAATGACGAGCAGCAAAAAATAAATAGGCCACCATACCGCTAGTCAGACTATGGTTCTGAGACAAATAATACCTCAACAAAATTACATATTTTTCTTTAGGGCGATGATATGAGCCCGCATGATCGTACCACATCGGGTTTTCACCGTTTGTGTACATATGCATATATGGGTTTTCTCACCAGATTTTAAGTGCATATTCTTTTTCCGGATCCCTAACAAAATGGACGAAGGATTTATCCTTATCCAACTTTAAAAAAAAAATTAGCAAATTGTCACCATATTTTTAAAAGTCATATTTTAAAATTGGCAAGCTTGCCATTCATGATTTTAAAAGAACTCATAATTCAAAAAGTGGCGTCTCGCCAACCATGTTTTCAAAAGTCATATTTTAAAATTGGCAAGCCTTCCATTCATGATTTCAAAAAAAATCATATTTCAAAAGTGGCGTCTCGCCAACCATATTTTCAAAAATCATATTTTCAAATCGGTAAGCTTGCCGCTCATGATTTAAAAAAAAAATCATATTTCAAAAGTGGCATCTTGACAACCATATTTTTAAAAATCATATTTTGAAATTGGCAAACTTGTCATTCATGATTTCAAAAGTGGCGACTTGCCAATCATGTTTCAAAAGTCATATTTCAAAACTGACAATTTCCAATCATGTTTCAAAAAATATATTTCAAATTTGGCAATTTGCCAATCATATTTCAAAAGACATATTTCAAAATGGCAATTTGCCAATCATGATTTTAAAAGATATTTCAAAATTGGAAATTTCTCAATCATATTTCAAAATTCATATTTCAAAAATGACAATTTGTCGGTCAAATAACAAAATTGACGTTTTCGAAGTAACGATGCGTCAGTCATATTTGAACATTCATGTTTCGAAACTCAAAATCATGTTCTTCAAATGGGACCTTAGCGCCCACATGTTTAATAAAAAGATCGAGGCCTTTACGCCCTCACAAATTTTAGATCGGGCTTCCATGCCCTCATGATTTCAAAATCGGGTCTCTATGCCAATGTTTCCAAAACTGACTAAAAAGACATTTAAAGCAAAAGTACTTTAAAATCAAATTAATCTCAAAGGAGCTGCAACTGCGGGATAAGTTCCGTAGTCCATTCTCAGTTTGTGGAACATTTCTCATATCTGGGGTCTTCGAGGATTCAAATCAAATTAATCTCAAAGGAGCAGCAACTGCAGAACAAGTGTCATAGTCCATTCTCAGTTCGTGGAGCGTTTCCTACATCTGAGGTCTCAGAGATGTAAATCAAATTAATCTCAAAGGAGCAGCAACTGCGGGACAAGTACCGTGGTCCATTCTCAGCTTGTGGAATACCTCCCACATCTGGGGTCTCCAGCAATAAAAGACAAATTGATCTCAAAGGAGCAGCAACTACGGGGCTAGTACCGTAGTCCAGTCTCAGTTTGTGGAATATTTCCCACACCTGGGGTCTCTAAAGATATAAATCAAAATTGACCTCCTATTAAACAGCCACTGCGGTAAAAGTACCGTAATCCAGGCTTTTTTTGTGGAATGTTTACCACATTTGAGGTCTCTAAAGATATACATTAAAAAGAAAAAAAAAGATGAAATGAATAGAAAATAATAAAATAGAGTAAAAAATGGTCAATGAAAAAATGAAATGATTAAAAAGAGAGGATGGAATGAAATTTCGTTCAAAAAAAATAGAAGAAAAAATAGAAGAAAAAAATAGAAGAAAGGAAAAAGAAAAAAAAAGAAGAAAAGACAAAAAAGAAAAAAAAAAGAAAGAAAAGAGAAAATTAATCATAAAAATGAACATGACAAAAAAAATACACAAAAAGAAAATAGAACATTGATTTAAGAAGTTGAGTCTCTATGCCCACGTGTTGGGCTCCATACTCGAATTCCTAATTAATCTACCAGGAGCTGCAACTATGGGATAAATACCGCAGTCCAGCCTCAGATCGCGAAATGTTGCCACATCTGGGGTCTCAAAGGAATAAAAAGAATCCACATTTAAGGAGCTGCAACTACGGGATAAATACTATAGTTCAGCCTCATATCGTGAAGTGTTGCCACATCTGGGGTCTCCCAAGATATAAAAAGAATCCACCCTTAAGGAGCTGCAACTATGGGATAAATACCGTAGTCCAGTCTCAGTTCGTGGGATTAGTGCCGCGTCTGAGGTCTCCGAGGATATAAGAATCCACCCTTAAGGAGCTGCAACTGCGGGATAAATACCGTCGTCCAGCTCAGTTCGTGGGATTAGTACTGCGTTTGAGGTCTCCGAGCATATAAGAATCCATCTTCAAGGAGCTGCAACTATGGGATGAATACCGCAGTCCAGCCTCAGTTGTGGGATTATTCCGCGTCTGAGGTCCTCCAGAATATAGGATTCCATCTCCAAGGAGCTGCAACTACGGGATAAATACCGTAGTCCAGCCTCAGTTCGGGGATTAGTTCCGCGTCTGAGGTCTCTAAGGGTATAAACATCTATCTCCGAGGAGTTGCAACTACAAGAAAAACATTGTAGTCGATCTCAACCCCTGGGGCAATTGCCATGTGAGATCTCCGAGGATTTAAGAGTTCGAATCGGGTTGTCACGTTCGATGTTCATATAACCAGCTTTTTGCAAGAACTGTATATATCAAATCCCTTTTTACGGCGGTCTGGGGGATTTAACATTGAGTTTTGCCATTCTATGGCCAAGATCCCCCAAGTCAATATGGTGGAGCCACCTTCACATTGGTCGATGGTTCGAGATGGCGTCGTTAATTATGCTTCAACGTTTGGAGGATCCAACAACTCATGAAGCTAAATTCGACATCGCCTTGAAGACATACACCCTCTAGTCTTTCATGTTCAAAAACTCTGAGGGTACACTATTGAATGTATGCTCGCAGTGCATATCCTGCGACATTTCTATATTAAAAAATGAAATAATAAAAAAGTGATGAACAAAATAAAAGGGCTAAAATAGAGATGCCCGTCGGACCTACTCGGATTCCACTTGCCGAGTAGGGGTAAAAAGGACAAGAAAACCCGTTACGATGACAAAACCCGAAAGGGCGTCGTGGGCAAAATTGGGACTCTGCCACGTGAAAACCCGAAAGGGCGCGTGGGCAAAAGCGACTCGTGATGTGAAAATCCGAAAGGGCGCTTGGGTCAGTAAGGTGGTAAAAAAAATGAAAAAATGAATGAAAGTCAAAATGTCAAAATGGCAAGAAAGGGAGTTTCAGCCCTGCTCTTTTAAGAAATCTCCTTGCTATACATCTCTGAATCCAGCTATGCACTCTCTAGTCAATACAAAGACCTTAAAACTTAGATGAGCTGTCTCTTGCCATCTATGCCTCACGCATATATACACTGCTCTCGCCAAAGGACCAGGTTAGATAGCATTACCTTTTCAAAACTCCAAATAAGCTTAGCCTTGACTTCTTGCATTGGCTAACCAATAGATGCTACCCTTTAGAAACCGTTGAGCTAGCACATAGGTTTTCTAGGTTACCATTTTGCAATCTGCCCAAATAACCTCACACCATCTATCAACATCATGGTTGATTCGTGGTCGAGTTGTGTTTCCACTCATGATCTCTCTTTATAATATATATATATATATGTATATAAAAAAAAATAAAACAAAGAGGCTTAAAATAGAGGTGGCCTCACTGGACTTGTCTAGGTTTCCCCTAGACATAAAAAGAGCTAGAAACCGGTCATGGCGAAAACCCGAAAGGGCGCTATGGGCAAAATTGGGTATCCCGCTACGTGAAAACCTGAAAGGGCGCTTAGGCAAAAGCAAGAGGGGGGTCGGATTGGGTGAAAACCGAAAGGCGCTTAATTCAAAAGTGAAAAAAAAATCAATCAAAGATAGATACCAAAGGCAAAAATGCTTCAAGTCTCTAAAAAGGAAATCCTGTAGAAGTGGTACTCAACAGTCAAAGCTCATCTTCATGTCAGTGCCGGCGAAGCTAGTCGTCATCACTAGCCGAGGCTCGTCTTCATATCACTGCTAGCCGAAGCTTGTTTTCATGCCAGTGAAGTTATCTTCACGACAGTCAGGCTCATCTTCATGTAGTGCTACCCGAAGCTTGCCTTCATGACAGTTGAAGTTTATATTCTGTCATTGAAGTTTTCTTCACGCCAGCCAAAGCTCATCTTCGAGCTAGTCGAAATTTGTCTAATCGGGTTTCTACCTCATGTGGGACAAAGCGAAACTTCATCGTACATGAAGTGGATTCTAACAAATTTCAAGTCTCTAGAGGAAAATTTCTAATAGAGTTGGTCGAAACAATGAAGCATGTGTCAACAGATGATGACCCTAACAGTTTTCAAGTTTATGGGTGGAGAATGCTGAAGAAATCTGCAAACACCCGAACAGAACAAAAGTAAAAAGGAGACAAGGGCTTATTAATCTTCGGTAGACAAAGCAACTCTGATAATTGTCATTACTGTGAGAAGATGGGCTACAAAATCTCCAACGTAGTGATTTGGTCATCACAGTCAGCAATGATGAGGTGGAAGTAGTCTACTCCCCCCTACAAGGCCTCAACGCTACTGCATGCTCAGATTGTTGTGCATCAAGGGGACTAGTCAGTAAGATGGTTCAGAAGAAAGGAACCAGCAAGGTCATACTGGGTCTAGAAGGATCCACCAGCATATATAGCAAGCCAGCTGCCCCATCGGCTCATGCAATAGGTCAACCAATCCAATTGACATGGTTGGCCGACTCATCAAGTCCACAAGATCTTAAGCAGGCCGTCAATTCAATGGTCTTTGTGACCCCATCGGGTCTGTTCATCAACTCGTGAGCCCCTGCTGACTCGCAGGGGCCATGAGAATCGGGTTACCACTTGGGCCCGCCGACTCGGGGAGCTCATACTGAGTCGTCAATTGCACCAAATCAAGCTTACCATTTGAGCTTCATCGACTCGTGAGAGCCATGGGCCGATTCTTGGGAGCCTCTCGCCAAAGCGGACCTCACCTCAAGCCTATCAACTTGTGGTACCCTCTGCCAATTTCCAACTATGTGAATCATCGGGTGCTGCTGGTTCATGGTGCCAGTAATTAAAAGGTTATCAGTTCATAAATATATAAGTCTATGAAGCGCACGCCAACTGCATTATCAAGCTGTTAATGTAAAATGGTCATCATTCTAATGGAGTCAAGTGACCACAACACGACAAGAACCCAAGGGATCATTGGTACGACAACAAGTCAATGATCATCTGTGTTGACGAGCCCATATGTACCAATTGAAAATGAAACCTAGTAACGTCGTGCGGGTTCACCCATGGGTGTCGCTCCGCTCGTCCCTCACTTACGTCACCCCTGGGTGGGGGGCATTTTTGGACACCTCAAATTCTTAATGGGCCTTTTGCATGGTCGGCCCAATTCCTAAGAGAAGCCACTAAAAATAGAGATTTCCCATCTAAATTGCACACGTATGAAAGCCCAAAAGCCCATTCACCAAAGGCCCACCTCACCCCATGTAAGGGGGTGAGACTAAGGGAATGTAACACCTCCCAAAAAAGTGTTCTAGAAATAGAAAAAGGCATTTCCTGCAAAAGAGGGTTGGAAGGGCCCTTTTTGGGTGGTGTGGCTTCTACAAGCCTTTGGTGTGGAGAGGCAAAAAGGCAAGGAGGTGGCCTTGCGTAACAGAAGGAAGAGGAGGGAGAGCATAAAAAAAAAGGGTGGAGAGTTTGGCTTCTTCCCCAAGCAACAAGAGAAGAGGCTCCTCCGTTTTTTTTTCTCTTGGAGAGGCTATCCCGTGAGCAACTTGCAAGAGGCAAGAAGAGAGAAGAGAAAGAAGAAAAGAAGAGAGAAGATAAGGGAAGAGAGAAAAGAGAGAGTGTGTTGTCTTGTCACTTCATAGAGAAGATAAAAGAGAGAGAGTGAGTGGTAGGTAGCGACGGTGTTTTCCCCTCCCCCATTTCTTTAAGCTTTCTTCTTTGTAATTCCCTCTTTTGTGTTAAGAAGATGTTCAATCCATGTGTCCTTCCCCTTCTTCTTGATATGAATGCCATCTTTTGTTTATTTCTTTGCATTTAATGCTTCCCTCTCCCCGATTATGTGTCTTTGTGCATTTGTTTTTTTTTTGGGATGAAGGTCACAGGAGAGGGGAGGATCCTCCTTGCGGAGGGGTTGCTCTCTCACCCCAAGGTCATGTGCAAGATCCCATAAACCCCCCACCTCAATAAATGAGGTTTTGGGAGTTACGGAGCTCCCATTCTACCCTATTGCCAAAGGCCCATCAAGAACCCAATAGACCACTGTTTTGTCCCTTCAAATAGGTGTTCTTTACGGTGTGAAACAGTCCCCCTTCATGTGGTTTTTGGTTTTGGGGCATGTCCCCTTTGCTAGCCAAGGGGTTGAACAATTAATGTTTATGCCCTCTTGCTTAGCGCCCATTAACAATAGCCCATTAAGCCCATTTTAGGCCCATTATCACCCTATGTCCATGGGTAAGGTCGGCTTGAACAGTGCCGGTTCACTGCCCATGGGAAGGAGGTTCTGCCGCCAATTCGAGTGATCTGGAACTGGTTCTGGCGATTCGGCCAAACTGGGGAGCAGCCCGCCGATTCGGCCAGACTGGGGAGCAGCCCGCCGATTCGACTAGCAGTACCGCACCCTTGGTTGAAACACATGAGCAATGCCATGCTCAATGTGGTTTTGACCAAGAAAAACCCATCCAAACCCCCAGGTTGGACAATATAATGTCTATGTCCGGATGTATGGGTTCATATGTCATTCATTCGCCCCCTTGGATTTTTGTGGTCACGACATTACCCGGTCTCCTCAAAGGCGTGCCTTGGGAGTCGACATCGTGTGCCATTGGGGTTATGTCGTCCTTCGACGTGTACCCTATCTTTTGGTGCCATCTCTATTTATGGTGGATGTGTACCGCGCTCTCCCCTATCAACCATGATAAGGGGAGATGCTGCCGAATTTTCCCCACAAAGGTCGAATTGACATGGGACTTTGAAAAGAAACCATTAAGGTTTAATGTTTCAATGGTATTCAGCTGAGCACCGATTCAACTTGGGCCGCCGATTCGGTTACGTTTCACCGATTCAGCTTCATCCTGCCGATTCAGTCCGGTCGTCGATTCGATCATACCGCCGATTCAACTTCATCTAGTCAATTCAGTTTTTGCCTTGAACCTGCCGAATGGACCATACCCAGCCCGCCGATTCGGTTTTGCCTCACCGATTCACTGTCTGCCCTGCTACTCGCATGCCCCGCCGAATTGAGGGTATCCCGCCGAATGGATTGCACATGTGCTGCCGATTGTCCACCTAATGGTCAAGCAACGCCGAATCGCAAATAGAACTCTGATTTACATGCTTCAAAAGAACCAAAGAACAAATTGAAACCTTTTTACGGTAAAAGAAATAAAAGTGCAAATAGATCATCTCATGTTTTATATGTCTCAAAATAACAAAAGACCAAATTGAGATTATTTCGTGATAAAAGAAATAAAAAGACGAATAGATTATTTCATGTTTTACAAAAGACCAAATTGCGACTATTTCAGGATAAAAGCAACAAGAGAACAAATGGATTATTTTATGACTTGTATGTCTCAAATAGAACGAAGAGCATATTAAACCTTTTCATGATCAAAGGAACAAATGAATAGATAGACAAAGAGATCAAATGATTAATGAGTAAAAGATCAAATAAAATTGAATAGACATCTTGCTCATGCTTTTTATCACTTCAGCTCAAATTTGAGTCGCGTCTCGCACTTTTATCGGATGTCTCCGCTTTAGGCCAAAAGGCTTGCTAATTCTGGCGATTAATCAAAGGTTTTCCCTCTCAGAGGGATGTAATTAACGCCGTTGCGTTCAGGCAACGGCGGGATATTGGTCCAGGACCGACACTCCTTTCGTTGACGAAGTCAAACGGCGCGCACAATAGACCTAAGTCCTCCGACTCTCGGAGGCAAACCATTGTTTCACCGGTGACTGGCACCGCCGCGCTATCGAATTGCCGATTCATCTCACGTCACTCTTGCTCATGTAGCATCCGACGGAACTTGGATTAGCAATACGCATCCATGAGACATGAGACATGATAAATAGCTAAATTTAATTTATTAAAAAATTCCATTTCCACATGGGCAGGGTAACAGTAGAAGATATGTGTTTTATAGATTTTTATTTAATTGTTAGAATTATTTAATTATTGAGGCTTTTAAAAAAGGGAAATTAATTGGTTCTACCTAACTTTGTAATGACAAAATTTTGGTTTTACAATATGAGATGTTATGATTTTATTTAAAAGCTGAGATGCATTAGAACTAGATGTTATGGTTTTATCTAATTTTTGTCTATCTATTTTATAGACTGTTCTGTTGCTTTGAAATTTAAAAGTCAAAGGGTTATTCTTGCTAGATCTTGCCTTGGGCAGTGTGTGGACAAAGGTACATTTGCTAATCCCTACCAATTGATGTTATCCTTACTTTAATAATATCATTTCTTTTTCTTTAAGCAAATTTAAAGTTTTAGTGTACATTCATCATAACATGTTCTTAGCACTTTTTCTCCTAACCTATTAGACCATGACTTTTCTGTTTATTATTATTATTTTAACTTGCATATGCACTCATATTACTTTTGAGATAGTTGCATAAGCACTCATATTACTTTTCTGTTCAATGCAGGTATTTATTTGTACAACTTGTTTAGGTTTTGATCTCTTTTCTACTCAGGTAATCCTTCCATCCCCTCTATATATATTTATTGAACTAGCGAGCCTGGGTGGTGGCTCATATTATTTAATCCAGCGAGCCTGAGTGGTGGCTCATGTTTAAACTAATCCAGCGAGCCTGGGTGGTGGGGCTCATATTTTTTACAGGATGTGATTGTGTGTGAATGTGAATGTATACTAAGTGCTTTACAGGATGTAAAATGAGAAGATGGAGAAAGCATGAATATCAAGAGTGAGATGAGTGGACCTTCTTTCATTTTTTCCCGTTCAAGACTTGTGTTAAGATATATGATTTTACTGTATTTGATAGTAATGTCATATATCGAGCATAAAGTCTTGAATTGTCCAAGTTGGACAGTCTATGGAGATTTTATCATCTGTACATTCTTAATTTATCATATGTGTATTGAGATTGTCTTAAAATTTTGGTAGCGTCTCTTCGCTCTTCTCTGATATACCAACTAATTTTAACGCTCTTCTGTCACTGTATTCATACAAGTGACTTTCTGAGCATAGTTAAAATTAGTAAATATTTGGGGTACATTAGAGAAGTGTGGGGAGATGCTGCCGAAATTTTAAGACAATCTCAATACAATATAATAAATTAAGAATAATAAATGAATCAAATATCCATAGGGCACGTTTTTTTTTGTAGGCACCCCTTTTTTTGTAGGAATCTATGCAGACATGTATGTGTGTGGAATGTATATGTGAAAGTGCTCCCGGTATAGGGGAGGTGCTATCGAAATTTTGTTTGAATTGTCGATTAATTCATATTTATTGAATACAACTTGGAGATCGTTTGGATAGAACATGACTGATGGGTTATTGTCAATGCAGAACTATTGCATCCTAAAATGACGAGACTTGATTAAAAGTTGGATACAACATAGAGATCGTTTGGATCCTAGATATGAGAAAGGAGTAGATGAGTTTTTAGATTTGCTTTTGATGAACAAAGACAATCTTGTAGACATGAACGAAATCATGAGTTCATACAATGTCCGTGTCATAACTGTGTTAACGGATTGAAGTTCTCTCAGATGGATGTTGAAATTCACCTTAAAGTTGTGGATTTTGAACATGGTATACCAATTGGGTATGTCATGGAGAGGCACCATTAGTTGATGATCAGCAAGTTAGTCCGTCTGCTAATGAAGCACAAGTAGAAGATCAGATTGATACGACAATTGAAATGTTATATGAGTTATAAGAGGTCGAAAAAGAGGACGACAGAAGATGAACATGAACCAAATCAGAAAGCAAGAGATTTTTATCAATTATTAGAAGATGTTGAAACACTGTTATATCCTGGTTGTGTCAAAATTTCAAAATTGACATTTTTTTTAAAACTATTGCACATTAAAACCAGAAGAAAGTGACACCTTCTTGTATGGAAATGTTTCTTGAGTTCCTTAGAGAAGTATTACTAGAAGGAGCTAATTTACCTCGAACATGGTATGAAGTGAAGAAGATATGAAAGATTTGAGACTAGGTCATGAGAAGATAGATGCTTGTCAGAATTGTGTCTTGTTTCGAAATGAACATGAACATAGATCGATGTCCAGTATGTAATGCACCCGGTACAAAGAAAATACGCAACAAGGTAGCCTGAAGAAGAGATGTCGCAAACACGTGCCATACAAAGTATTGTGTTATTTTCCAGTGAAAGATAGATTGCCAAGAATGTTCATGTCTTCTAAGATAGCCAAGTAGATGACATGGCAGAAAGATGGCCGAAGTCTCTCAGAAAATAGAACTATGCAACATCCTACTGACTCTGAAGCATGGAGACATTTTGATGATCAATATCCAGATTTTGCTGCAGAGGTACGCGACGTGAGACTCGGCTTAGCGACTGATGGGTTCAATCCATTTAGGATGATGAGTAGCAGATATAGTGTATGGCCTGTGATGATAGTAGTTTATAATTTGCCGCCATGGGTGCATGAAGCAGATGTTTATGATGATGTCATTACTTATTCCAGGTCCTAAAAGTCTTGAAAATGATATCGATGTCTATTTACAACCGTTGATATAGAAGAATTGAAAGATTTGTGGGACAACGGTGTTGAAACATATGATGCTTCAAAGAAACAGAATTTTCAAATGAGAGCTGCCCTTCTATGGACGATGAATGATTTTCCTGCATATGCCAATTTATCAGGATGGAGTACAAAGGAAAACATGCATGTCCATCATGTCATTATGATACAAATTCAAAATGGCTACCCAATTGTTGAAAATTTTGTTATCTAGGGTACTGACGATTTTTACCAATCAGTCATAGATGGAGAAGGCGTGGGTATCAACATAAACTTGATGGTGTGGCTGAACGTCGTAAGCATCTAGAAGTGTTAATGGGTGCTGCAGTGGGGAATCAACAACTTTAGCTTCCTCATAACAGATTTGGAAAGAACTTTAAGAAGGATATCAAGAACTTAGAAGGATGGAAGAAACAAAGTATTTTTTTTAGAGAGCTACCGTATTGGTCAAATCTACTCATTCGGCACAACCTGGATGCAATGCACATTGAGAAGAATGTATGTGACAATTTTTGGGAACTTTGAATTCTTGGTGAGGAAAAGGTAGTCTGAATGCACGGTTAGATATGGAACACTGGGGAATAAGACCAGAATTCCATCCACAGATAGACAGTCAAAATAAGATCAGGTTACCAGCGGCAGAATATACATGAACAGATTGCAGACAATGGCTTGTGTGCAACTTTCTGCGTAATATAAAAGTTCCAAATAGATATTCCTCCAATTTGATGAAATGTGTAGATATTGCAAGTCGAAAATTGGTAGGGCTGAAGAGTCATGATTGCCATATATACATGCATGTATTATTTCCTTTGGCAATTCATGGTATTGTCAATCAACATGTGACAGACCCAATTACAAGTTAATTATATATTTTAGAGATGTATGTTCCAAAGTTCTTCAATCTGATCATTTGCTTACATTGGAAGGTGATATTGCAGTAACATTATGTAAGTTGGAACAAATTTTCCACCGTCTTTTTTGATGTTATGGTTCATTTGATTGTACATCTTGCATATGAAGCGAGAATTGTCGGACCAGTTCAATAACGATGGATGTATCTTATAGAGAGATTTTTGAAGAAATTGAAAGACTATGTTTAAATAGGGCACATCCAAAAGGTTCAATTGTGAATGCTATCTTATGGAGAAAACAATCTCATTTTGTTCAATGTATATGGACGGTATTGACACTCGCTTTAACAAAGGGAAAGAAACTATGATGGCCCCTCTGAAGACAATAATGTAGGAGTTGTTCGATATTCAAATCTTCAGGACGTTTCTTAGTAGAAAATGGTAATACTCGTATATTGTCTATAGAAGAAGTGAGAAGGCACATCTATACTATCGATGAATAGTTTTTTGAACACATGAGATGTGTGAGAGTTCAAACCATACAGAAAGGAATTTCTTGAAATGGTTCCAAAGTTATGTGAAAGATTTGTACGATGTAAATGATCCTCGGTGTACTCCTGATATATATTGTCTTGCACGAACACCTTCAAGGTTTGCACGTTCACACTCGGGCTATATTGTCAATGGATTCAGGTTTCATACATCATCTATTGATGCAACAAAGGTCACTCAGTTGTCTGGAGTTATTGTCCATGCAGAACTTGAATCCGGATGTGATGGATATTATGGACGTCTAAATGATGTATTGGAAATATGTTTCGATAATTAAAGATGTGTTGTTTTATTTGAGTGTGACTGGTGGGTTGTTATAGAAAAGATATAGGATTTAAAATAGATAAATATGGAACGATCAGCCTGAACACTCGTCAAATGCTCAATACAGATGAACTATTTGCCCTGGCAAGTCAAGTGGAACAGGTGTTCTATATATGTCAATGATAACACACATAGGATGGATCATTCCTGTCAAAGCACGTCTGCGTGATTACTACGACTTGCAAGATAAGTCTCTTGAGAATGATATAGAACCAAGTGACAAAGCGTTTCAGGACAATCTGATTGATGTTCTGATTAGAGGAGAAATTGAAGATGGGGATCTATGTCAAGAAAGTAGCGTAAGAGTGGACGATTATATTAATATTTAGGTGATTTATTTACGTTAGTATTTATATTTCATTTTTAACATAAATTACATAGATGTCCAAGATTGAATTTTTTTAACTTGTTATTTTACATATTTACTAACAAATTTTTTTAACAGATGGTTTCTAGTAGTGAGCGCTCTTCTCGTGATGGCTCATGCATATGGAGGCATCAGACTCGTTAGTCCCTCTCCCTCCACCTCTCAGTCGATCCTATCCCTCCCACCTCTCAGGCGATCCCTCCCCCTCCCACATCTCAGGTGCTCCCTCTGCTCCCACATCTCAAGAGCTTCTTCCCTCCCTCTCTTCAGCAGATAGCTCCCTCCTCCAGCCCTCAGGGCTCTTCGATGAATCTACATCTTCTGTAGCAGGTTTCATATTTTAATTTAATGTAATATTATATTCATTATTTAATAGATATTCTCTGATGATGTTTAATGTTTATATTTCAACAAGTCCATCTGCACCGTCTGCACCATCTTGGGGGAGGGGCATGGCCGTCGATGGCTGACTAGGGGAGTTACACAGGAGGCTGCCTGATGGACAACAATGGAATGTCTCCCTCGTTGAGGATATGGCATGGGCCCTACTGTAGATCACTTTACGAGTCGCATGGGCGTTGTACCAAAAATGTATTGTAAGATTTGGCAAAAAGATTTTGCGAAGCTGCTTGTTGTGACTAAGGAGTTGATATTCAAAGATCATCAGGTAATTATTGTTTAAATTGAATAGTATATATGTGTATTTCTTATAATTGAGTGACTTTGTTTGCAGTTGACGTACCAGTGGGAGCGAACAGAGAAAACATATAGGGAGATGCTTGCTCACATAAGCGCCATGCATCGCAGCTGGCGTAGCAAGCAAAAAAAGAGAGTAAGTTAATATACTATTTCATTTTCATATGTACTTTATGTTTTAAACTTATTTATATATTGCCAAAAAAATTGTATTTCATGTCAACATTTGTAATGACCTGACCTCTGAACCGCGCCAGGGACCCGAAGGTCGCGCGCCACCCAGGATCCGAAGACCCGGAAGGGTTAGAATTTAGTCTAGTGAGATAAGCAATGAATTCAAATAACTATAACAAGAAAGTTCGTACATTAATAAGGAAATTATGTACAACATGTCTCAAATAAAAGTACAGGTACAGAAAGAAAGGCACAGTCCTTAAGGGGCATACCCCGAGGACTTGCAAAAAGGCCACTCTCAACTCACTCTAGAACGAGCACTCATGCTCACAACTCACAACTCACATTGCTGGCAATGCACGACGCAAGGAAATGCCACCACAACCGTCAAGCAACGAACTCCTGTGACAACGAGTCCATACCTGAAGAGAGTAGGGGGGTGAGCCTCAAGAACAAGGCTCAGTAAGGATAACCAGTCCCTTACAGGCAGAGCAGTAGGAACTCTAACAAAAGCAGAAGCAAATTACTCTAGAAAGCAGTAAAGCGGGAAACACCTACTGCAGAGTACTATAAAGCGGCAGAATAGAGCAACGCCTGGACCCACAACCAGGGTCGAGCCAAACACGACTCCTGCAGAACCAGCAGAGTCAAACACAATGCGGAAGTAAAAACTCGGCACGCACCTGCCGAGACAAGAAGCTCACGAAACACGGAGCAAACCCAGGAGACCAGAGTCTCATGACACAACCACAAAATCCCATACCACCACGAGGTCAGGAAGGAACAACCAGGTGTCACCATAAGAGACACCGAGCAACCACGTGAGAAGGAATGTCTCACCGCAACACGGCCACCTCAAACCTCCACAAGGTTGAGGGCCCACAAGCAGAACCAAGCTGGACCTCGGACACGCCACAAGGTCTGGGAACTACACCAACTCGGTGCCACCACGGACGGCACCAAGGAGCGGGTTACAGAAACAGCAGTCGGTGCTTACACAAGGCACCCCGAGAGAATACACAGATCGGAAGCCACTAAACACGGCCACCAAGGCCAAACCAATAGAGCCCATAGAAGCTAGACACGGCTAGGCTACAACCCCCGGCAGGCTAGGGCGACGAGACTCACTTAAAAACTACGTGAGAAACTCTGTCACAGCAAGAGCAACCAAACCACCACCACAGGCAGCTAAGAGGAGGACACCACGTCCACACCTCCAACTCGCCTGCCACTGACTCCTGCCTACAACCTCCCCGGTAGAGTGAGGCTAGTGAGCCACAGCAGAGAACAACTACAACCACCGCAGCCCGGTCGAGCTGCGGCCCCACACCTACCCTCCTACGTGGCTCTGAAACCAACGTAGAGCGAGGCAGTGAGAAGCATACCCTGGTCCGCATCGAAAGAGGCCACAACAACATCGGAGACACAAAACACAGCTTAGGGAGCTCCACAAACGACTTTATGCTGTTGTCCCCACCGTTTTCCCCTCCGCTCCAAGTTGGTGACTGGAGCACGCCCGCCGCCTGAAGAACTCCCTCTAGCAGGTGCGCGGGGATGAGGGTCCCAGGTAACGGTAACAACCTATCTTGTGGACAAGCCCTCAAGTGCTTAGCACCGGGCGAAAGAAGAGAACGGGTGGGGCAACCACCAACAAAAACCGGCACAGTTGGCTTGTAACCAAGACAAGCCCAGCATGCACAAGCACGCACGGAACCCCTTCTGGAAACCCCCAGAAGAGCCTTCGGCCAACGCCGGCACATACGGCACGGCCGAGAACCTGGAACACCACCAAAACAACACAGAAACCATTGCTCTTCTAATAATGATTGACAGTCAGAAAATCGATTATCAGACAGACGCGAGCCTCTAGCGCCATCGCTAGGACACGGCCACGAAGGGTCACCTTCGGTCACTGAACGCAGCGAGCCAACTAGCCACATTCCCTACCAGAAGGTCCTAAGGACCCTGACCTGGGGCACACGCCGACATGCCAACCACGGCCACGGAACACCGAGGCAAGCCAGGTGCTGTCACGCCTCCTCACCATCGTGATACCATCGTGACAGGAAGGGCAACCACGACAAGCACCCTGTTGCGACAGGTAAGCGTGTTGCGACAACAAGCTTGTCGCGACAGGAACCTAGGTCGCGACACGAATCTTATCGCGACGGCTAACCGCGCCGCGATAGGTCGCGTCCGACCGGGGCGATGCCAACTCTGATGTCACGACATCAGAAGGAAGGCAACCGCCAGAATGCTACATCCCTGGGTCGCACACACCAAAACAAATCTGCACAACCACGGGGAGGGGGAGCATGAGGAAAGTTGCAAGCTAACTACCACACAAAGAGCACTCCAATCACCCGGATTGGAAGGGCACAAGAGATCCCTACAAGAGAAAGGAGAAACCGAACCCACAGGGCCTTCTCGATGGCAAGAAACACCTCTTCTTGCTCCACGATGCCGCTCCAAGCTCCGCACGAGCCGCCGCCGGCGCCACCACGCTCCATGCCCGGATTGCCGGAGAGGAAAGCTTTCCCCCTCGGAGAGGAAAGGGAAAGGAAAAGGAGAGAAAAGGGGAAAGGGGTGCCGGCCAAGGCTTTTAGCCTTCGGCCCTTAGAACGCGACGGGGCGGAGCGTCGCGTTACTAACCATTAACACGACGGCCCTGCACATGTGACCAGAACGTGTCCCCCAGGGACGTTGCAACTGATGATCAGTCTGTCCCATGTAATTTTATTAATTACATTTGTATTTTAGTGATTAACAAAACTTCATTAATAATCTCTAACATATTTCATAAGTCTTAAGTACAGGAAAATTACTAAGGTCAATCAAGTCAATGTTGGTAAGTATTGTCTTACTGAAGCTTTAATCTTTTCAGAATGATATTTCTCTAAGTCCACATCGATTCTGCTGAGAGTCATAACGATTTCATAAGTATTGTAAACGATTTCCTTGTAAGACTGGAAAGTCATGTGTTTCAAACAAGTCGATTCTGTAACAATTCTATAAGTTATCTTAACGATTTCCTTAGAACATGCAACGACTTGCTCACTGTACGATTCTTAAGTAATCATAACTATTTCTTTAAAACTCGCAACGACTTGCTCGCCGTAACGATTTCTAAGTAATCATAACAATTTCTTTAAGAACTCAAACGACTTGCTCGCCATAACGATTTCTTAAGTAATCATAACGATTTCTTTAGAACTCGCAACGACTGCTCGCCGTACGATTTCTTAAGTAATCATAACGATTTCTTTAAGAAATCACAACGTCTTGCTCGCCGTAACGATTCTTAAGTAATCATAACAATTTATTTAGAATCGCAACGACTTGCTCGCCGTAACGATTTCTTAAGTAATCATAACGATTTCTTTAAGAACTCACACGACTTGCTCGCCGTAACGATTTCTTAAGTAATCATAACATTTATTTAGAACTCGCAACGACTTGCTCGCCGTAACGATTTCTTTAAGAACTCACAAGACTTGCCCGCCGCAACGATTTGCTTTATGCAACAATTTCTTTAGCGCTCATAACAATTTGCTTTGCGCAACGATTCTTTAGCGCTCATAACGATTTGCTTTGAGCAACGATTTCTTTAGCACTCATAACTATTTTCTTTGCGCAACGATTTCTTTAGCGCTCACAACGATTTGCTTTAACAACAATATCTTAGTGCTCATAACAATTTGCTTTGCGCAACAATTTCGTTAGCGCTCATAACGATTTGCTTTGAGCAACGATTTCTTTAGCGCTCATAATGATTTGCTTTGCGCAACAATTTCGTTAGAGCTCATAACGACTTGATAAGTGTTCATAACGATTTCCTGTGTGAACACGTACACTTGCTTTAACGATTTGCTCTCTATAATGACTTGTTAGTATTCATAACGATTTCATAAGTCATATAGACAACGACTTATGGTTTATATCAACTTGACTTTTATCTATCTCTTGAAGCATTGACTAGTCAAAGTCCACGTATATCTCTCTGACACTCTTGCATTTGAGATCTGAACGTACCTCTGCATGCATATAGACGATATTATCCATTATCGTGCATATCTCTCAATATCTTTTAGAAGAAACTATTCGGCATTGCTATTTTGGTGAATATTCTTATCATGTTTACTGACAACTAAAGATAGCCTAGTTGTCTACTGTTCTATCATTAATTTGTGTAGGGTCCTAAAGACATTCTGTCATACAACGTTGGACCATTACAGACGGCAGAGACATTATCTCTTTGCGTGCTCAATAGATAAAAGATTGTTGAAGCTTCAAGTGTCATGCAGTCTAACGACTACCAATCTAAGAGACAATGGTTACTTCAACGGTGTGAATTTCAAAAGAAGATATAAATACAAGACAGAAGAGAAGATCATGTATAGTAGTAGAGAACGCTCGTTCAAGCTATTAAAAATCTTCTGCTAGAATTAAAAGAGCCACGAGCCATCTCCGTGTGTGCTCTTTGCTCCCACTCTGTAGTGAAAATCTTGAGAGAGCTTGTGTAGTTTGAAAGTGTGCTAAGCTTAGATTCTTTGCTCTCAGTACTTTTTACTTCAGATCTTGGCTTGTTAAAAGCTTGATCTAGGGGCTTGAAATCATTTCTTTCTCTTGTTTGTTTCCCTTCGGGTGTGAAGGAAGACCTGGTGGTATCCAGGGGTTGCTGTTCCCTTCGGTGTGAAGGAAGACCTGGTGGGTATCTAGGGTGGTATTTATCCCTTCGGGTGTGAAGGAAGACCAGCTGAGCTGGGTGTTGTAGCTCCTTAGGGGGACTGTACCCTATTAGTGAAAATCTTGAGTTGTTGCTTAGCGACTAAGACGTAGGATCTAAGGAAAGGAGGTCCGAACCAGGATAATTTTTGTGTCGTGTGTTCGCCTTCCTTGTGTGATGTTATTTTGAACTAACAGTTAAACCTCCATCGAAGAATGTTTGTGTGAATGTTTTTACTTACAGGTATCTTCTAGATTAATTTTAAAGACCCATTCACCCCCCTCTGGGCTCGTCAACTGGGCAACAAGTGGTATCAGAGCGAGTCTCTTCGACAAAGAAAGGATCCAACGATCTGAAGAGTAAAGATCCATGGCAGCCCAAAGTCACAACGAAGGTCAGTCTGTCAACCGACCACCATTGCTTGATGGAGAGGATTGCACTTACTGGAAAACAAGAATGGAGTACTTTCTGCAAGGCCACGATTATCAGATATGGTCCATAGTGGAAGAAGGCGATCTTCTAGTCACAAATGAGAAAGCTCAGTGGACAGACGACGATAGGAAGAAGATCTCGTAGAATTGTAAAGCAAAGAGTATTTGTGATGTGCCCTTAGTAAAAAGGAGTTCAATAGAGTTTCAGCCTGCAAATCCGCAATGGAAATGTGGGAAAAGCTCAGAATCACCTATGAAGGCCAGATAAGGTAAAGGAAACAAGAATAGATATTCTTGTAGCACAGTACGAAAAATTTCAAATGCAATCAAGTGAGTCCATTACCCAAATGTTCAGTAGATTTACAGATTTACAAATGGGCTAGCTGGACTAGGAAAGACCTATGAAATGGGAGATATGGTCAGAATGATTTTTAGATCTTTACATCCTCATGACCCAAAAGTAACAGCCATTGAAGAAGCTAATGATCTAAAAAGAATGTCTTTAGAAAAGCTCATCGGGTCCCTTATGGCCATGAGATCAATAGGAAAGGCTAGGAGAGTCCTCAAGTAGAAGAAGCACTCCAACGCTTTAAGGCTGAAGAAGACTCACCAGAAGCAAGCTCAGATGAGAGTGAGAGTGTTGAGGACAGTGAAAATGAGGAAGCAATGCTCTCTAGAAGATTGCAGCGAATTCTGGCCAGAAGAAGAAGTTCCAGTCTGGAAGAAGGCCTTCAAAAAGAATAAGAACTTACAGAGATCAGATGGAAAGGATGTGAAGAAAGGAGAACCCATCTACTATGAATGTAAAAGGCCAGGACACATCAAAGCTGAGTGTCCAAAGATCAAGAAGCCGGCGTTCAGGAAGAAAGACAGCTCTAAGAAGTTCAGAAAGTACAAAAAGAAGGCGATGGCAGCAGCATGGAAAAACAGTAGCGACTCAGACAGTGAGTCAAGCTCCTGCAGCGATGAAGAAGAAGCCAATTAGCTTTCATGGCCAATACAAAGACAAGGTAACTTCTGACTCCTCTTTTGATTCATGCAATGGTTCAGATTCCGATAGTTTAGAAGAGGCTTTCAATGAACTATATGATAAATATAGAGAAGTAACCAAACTATTAAAAGTAAGCAAGAAAAACATAGTCTGTATAGAAAAACAAACTCAGATCTAAATCAGAAAATGAACAATTAGAAAGTCAAATAACTTAACTTAAAAGAAGAAATGAAGTTATGTGAGACCTAAAAGCTAAGAATGAACAAATAACTAAATTAGAAAAATAAGTAAGTTTAGATGAACTGAAAACTGAAATCAAGACACTAACAGAAGAAAATATGCAGTTATCTAGCACATTAGAAAAAATCACCAATGGTAAAAACTCCCTCATGTTAAAAGTTGTCAGAAGATCAGGTAAGAAGAAAAAATGGATTAGGATATACACCTCCAGAT
>JACBKR010004102.1:0-25613 GCA_014218235.1 Colocasia esculenta | reverse complement strand
ATTCTTAAAGAAACCAAGAGCCTTAGAAAAGGACCCCTGTAATGAACAAATGCTCTCAAAGAAAAATGTTTCTAAAAATCATGTTCTAAACAAAATCACAAAGACAATAAGGCCTATAAAAAAAATTATATTCATTATGTTTCACATTGCAACAACTAGGTATATAATAAACACTTGCACTACGAACCACTAATGTGGATTCCGAAAGGATATTTTTATAGATCTAACCATCAAGGACACAAAAAGATTTGGGAACCTACTTCGGAATAAGTGTTTTCAGAATAGCCTTGGAGCATCAGGAAACAAAGAATGCTCAAGGCATGGTGACTGTCAGCTCTCATCCAACTCAAATTTAAAGAAGGAGTAGTCATAGATTTGTATTAATTTACAGTACTACTAATAAGGTTTTGCAAGTTTCTCTTATCAATGCAGATAAAAACTCTTGAAGAATCGACACAACAACAAGTATATATGTCAAGAAACAACAAGATCAACACCACAAGCAAAAATACAACAAGGGATGTCAAAAGATGAAGAATGTGTCGACACACATAAGAATAGGTCGACACACCGTGAAACAACTGTCAACAGACAAGTGAAGACTCATCAAGCCTCATATAGAGGAAGAGTCTCATATTAAGGGGGAGCCTCACATCAAGGGGGAGAAAGTAAATAGGGGAGATGTAATTCATGATAAACATGTTGAACCATCCTTCAAACTCACAGCTTATTAGTAAAAAGTCATTACAAAAGAGGTGAAATGTATATGGTAAGATCCTTCCTTTTTGGTTATTGACAAAAAGGGGGAGAGTTTATTAAAAATATGAATTTTCTGTTTATTTCATGTTTTGTAAGACCCGGCTTCCCGGCTTTCCGACTGGTGTCTTGGATGACTGGCCACTAACGCGTCCAGGCTGGGCGACGCGTTAGTGTCACGTCGTGGGTGTCCGACGCGATAGTCATCCTTGTCATGACGAGCGTGTGCGTCGTGTTCTTGTCGCGCCCAGCTTTCCCGTCGCGTCTTGTTGTCACGAACCGGTCAAAGGTCGCGACTGCTTTCTATCGTTTCGGTTGTCTGACGCCTGTCAGGGTGGCAGGTGTGTCAGTATGGCCTGTCGTGTTGTCACGGTGTCCTTGGGGGATGCATTCTTGTTGTGGTGCATTGACCCATCGCGTTAAGGTTCTTAACGCAATGCATCGCCCCATCGCGTCTTGGGTGCCGAAGGCTTAAGGCCTTGGCCGGCGACCCCTTCCCTCTCTTTCCCTCTTTCCCCTCTCTTCTCTCCCTCCGGCGGTGCTCCGCCTCCCCCTCTTTCATTTGTGTGTTTCATGCGAGGAGGAGGGCCGTGCGTGGTGCCGTGGCGTTGTGGACCTTGCGTGGAGCGAGGAGGAGGTGGCCAACCGACGTGAAGGGCCCTATTAGGGTTCATTCTTCGTAAAAGGTAGGGATTACTTGAACTCTTCTCGATCTGGGCGGATTGGGAGCCCCTCAGGGTTTGTAGTTAGTGTTTACTACTTTCCCATGCTCCCTCCCCCATGTGGTGGTGTTTGTAGCGTGTGGGCGGCCCCGGGATGGAGCATCCCATTGGTCTGCCACTCTACTAGTGTCACGACCGCGGGGTGCGTCGTGAACCCAGAAGAGGCGTCGGCCCGGTCGGGCACGCTTATCACGACACGGTTGCATGTTGCGATAAGGGTCGCTGTCGCGATGCGTTTTCCTATCACGACAAGGTTGCTGTCGCGACGCGCTGCCCTGGCGTGGCAGGGTGGCTGTCGCGGTGCACTTCCCCGTCGCGATGGTATCATGACGGCCTAGGGGGACGTGACAGTGCCTGTGTGTGACTTGGGTGTTTTCGTGGCCTCGATTAGTGTGTCGGCGTGTGCCCCAGGGCAGGCTTGCCCTTAGGACCTTCTGGTGGGGAATGCGGCAGGTTACCTGGCTGTGTTCAGTGACCGAAGATGACACCTTCATGGCCGTGTCCTGGCAGTGGTGCCAAGAGGGTCACGTCTGTCTAATAATCGATTGACCGGTGGTTAATCGATTATTAGTAGAGTGACAGGCTTTCTGTACTTCTGGTAGTGTTCCGAGGTTCTGGCTCGTCCGTGCATGCCTCTTGCTTGTTGGGCTTGTCATGGGTTACAAGCCAGTGGTTGAGCGTGGTTCTTGTTGTGCTTGCCCCGCCTGTTCGCCCGGTGCTTGGCACTTGAGGGCTTGTCCTGTTTAGAGGTTGTCTCCGTTGCCTGGGACCCCCATCCTCGGGAGCCTGTTGAGGGAGTGCTCTGGGCTATAAGAGTGCCCGAGTTGGTAGCCGACTTGGCGGACTCTGGAGCTGAGGGAAAAATGAGGTTTGGATAGTGACGCTGAGTCGTTTGTAGAGCTCTCTTGTCTGGGGCGGGACGCCGAGGTCGTTGAGGCATTTTTCTTCCCAGCGCGGTCCCGGACAGTCCCTTGTCTCACTGCCTCGCTCTACGTGGTTCCGGAGCCGCGTAGGGAGGTCAGGCATGGGGCCGCAGCTTGGCCAGGCTGCGGTGTTGTGTGTGTTGTGTTCTTGGGGGTTCTGTCTCGCTCTTCCGGGAGGTTAGAGGCGAGAGCGGCTGGCGAGCGGAGAGGGCGTGGATGGCGTGTCCCCCTCTTAGCTACCAGTGGCGGTGGGCTTGGTTGTTGTGTTGAGACGGTGTTTCCTCACGACATTTCCAAGTGTTACCCGTTGCCCTTGCTTACACAGCGTTATAGCCTGGCTATGTCTAGTCTTTGTGGGCATCGTTGGTCTGGCCTTGTGTGGACCCATGCTTCCAGTGGTTTCCGCTCGGTGTCCTCTCGGTTTCGTAGTCCCGTTCTTGGGTGCCAGTCCGTGGTGGCACTGACGTGTGTGGCTTCCCGACCTCGTGGTGTGTCGGGGTCTAGGGTGGTTTTGTTTTCGGCCCTCGACCTTGTGGAGGTTTGAGGTGGTCGTGCTGGGGTAAGACGTCATTCTCACTTGGTTGTTGCGTGGTCTCGGAGGGAGGGTGTGCCTAGGGTTGCTTCCGCTTTGTGCCCACTCCGTTGGTTTTTGCGGGAGTCGTGTGTGTATCACGACCTTGGTTGGCGGTCGTGACGTTGCCCTGTTCTATTCCGCTGTTTAATAGTACCATGCTATAGGTGTTCCTCGCTTTACAACTTTCTAGTGTAGTTTCCTATTTTTGGAGTTCCTGCTGCTCTGGCCGGTGAGGGACTGGTAATCCCTACTGGGCCTTGTTGCAAGGCTCACCCCCCCTTACTTCCTTCAGCTAGGAGCTCATCGTTGCGGGAGCTCAGTGTCGGACGGGTGGGGAGGCGACTGTGGCGCCGTGTGTTGTCAGCAGCAGTGAGAGCGAGTGTTGTGAGCTCTTGTACCTTAGTGAGTAGAGAGTTATGCTTTGCAAGTCCTCGAGGTATTCCCCTTAAGGACTGCACCTTTCTTCTTGTACCTATGATTTTGCTTGGGACATGTTGTACAGTCTTTTGTATATGTACAGATTGTTATAGTTATTCGAATTCATACATATTGTAGACGCGAGATTTGGCCCATCTCCCACAAGGCTCTTTTAGCCCATTAAGCCTCATTTGACCGTTTGTTGACTTACCTCGGATGCCATGTAGACGGCAGCATCGATTGCCACCGACTACTGGTTGACGGCATAGGCCCTGGACGTTAACTATATTGGCATCCACATCTCTGGACGTCTGCATGAGGTTGACGGCAGGATCGGTGACGTCAACCTAGTTTACTTGGTCTACTCAACTACCCCGAAAATCTAGCCCACTTGCGCCATTCTCTCGCCCATGCACTGCAGGGCCATTCCCAACGGGAAAATGGGCCACCTTGGCACCCCTTTGACCAGTAAAAATCCTATTTGGCCTCTCCCCATTGGTTGGAGCTTTTATACTTGGATTTCCAAGTGTACAAGTGTGTCTTCACACTTGAGCATCCAAGGCGCTGAGCTCGACCCCCACTATCTATATAACACCTCCTTGAGCCCTCTAAGCCAGAGGGGAGAGGCTGGACGTCCACATGCTGCTACTTTGAGAGAAGAGAGAGAATTTGCACCCAAGCTTCATCAACTCTTCCTCTTCCTCCTCTCACACTTCGGGACGTTCAGGAGGCTTCTTCCCGAGCTAGAGGAGCCCTGTTAGGAGCTGCAATGCCAACGAACGAGGATCTACACCTCCCTCCCTCTCTCTTTCCTTACTCTCTCTTTAGTTATTTACATGTCACACACACCTTCCCACTCACTCTAAGCACGTAGGTCACTTCCCTACACCTAGAAAGGGGTTTCCCAACCAAAAACGGAGGAAGAAGGGTGGTCATAGCACTTGGCCACCCCTCTCAAGTCCGCAACCGGTACGGGACTCACCTTTTGGGCTGTCTCACTCCGTTTCTGAGCATTTACCACGCTTTCTTGGGCTAATAGAGTGTCTTTTTGTGGTAGGAACGACTCGTAGAAGACGCGGAGCTCTTCTCGCGGCTTCCTGCTGGCCGAAGAAGGAGAAATTGAGGCCCCGTCTCCATCCGCTGCGAGGCCACTGCACCGACGCGATTCCATCACTCCTTGGGCACAGGTAAGGCCCTGGCGATCACAGAATCCCTCTCCTTTTGCTAATTTGGTTTGTTTTCTCTAGTCAAACAAGTCAACCGGAGAGTCAACGAGGTCAACCGGTGACCCCATCATCACCAACGAGAGGTCAGTGGCGTCCGCGAGCTCCCAGAAGATCCAGCAGTCGGCCGGGACGGGGCGGAAATGAGCGTCCACAGCTCTCTTCTGGCGATCACGGTGGGACAGCTTCTACCACTGTGTTCTGTCTGTGCCCAGGTAGACGGCAAGAGATCGTGCCGTTTACCCAGGTAAACGCCTATCTTTCCTACCGTTTAGTTTCTGTTAGCGTCCATCTAGGTTGTCGTCTACTTGCTATTAGCGTCAGTCGATCATGCCGTTTACTTGTTTCTGATGAACTGTGCGTCAACCTGTATGCCGTTTAGTTTCACAGAAGCATGTTTTTGACTATTTTTTGATTGTTTTGCTTTGATTTTGTTTTCTGTCTGCTTACTGTTTGCCACTGACAGTCCTCAGTCACTAGGGGGTCACTCTTCTCACCTTTTCTAGCCTCCCCTCACATTCTAGTATCACTCTCTTCGGTTTACAACCTTTTACTTGGGATTCCCTCTCGGGTAAATCGGGTTGATTCCGAAGAAAACTCTGTAAGTCCCTACATTCCGTGGATTCCCTCACGGTACGGGGCAGGAGGACCTTTTACCCTCCCAGTCTAGCTTGCCTATTTACCCGGGTCGGAGTCAGATTTGAGAGAATGACCTTTACAAGTCAACATAACACATAACTTTGATCTTTAAATTTTTGGGGACGTTGTTTGATAACATTGTTTGGTAGAACCCATATTCTTCTAAAACAATGTAATCACTTCAACTTAAACCATTCTAAAATCAGTAGGTTGTGTGCTAATGGACGCTTGGTAAACTCATTAAACATGGCTGATAATCCGGCATTTGAATATGAAGATAATGTTCATGAGTTTGTCGGGATGGTTGACACCAACAACCAACCCGAAGATCAGTCCATTCCTCCTCTTCCTCTCAAGCTGGTTTTGAGGGGAGCGTGAGTTTGAGGGTCAATCCCACTTATGCACAAGACACCCAAGCTCCTTTCCCGGTACTCGCCTGAGGACATCATTTCGATGCTCTCCAAGCATACTGTTCGGGCAGCAGTCTCCCCTTCCTCTCCATCCCCTCCCTTTTCCAAGCTTCCTCATCTAGGCCCATTCCTAGGCCTGCGAACCCTTCACGGGTTCCCGTCTCTCCTGTCCCCTTCTCCACTCCAATTCCCTCCACTCCTCTACCTACTCCTATTCCAACTCTTGCCTTCCCCTATCTACCTCATGCTCAGCCTGTCCCCCCCATCAATCCGAATCTGTCTCCCGTTCCGAGATGGAGGGGCTTATTAGGAAGCTTTTGGCTGAATCTTTGTCCCTTTCAAAGCCTCATTCCCTCCAGAACTATTGCAAGCTTCCCAACGCCTATTTCCCTCCGGGTTTCAAGGCCCCGAAGTACCGCAAGTATGACGGGACCTCTGATCCCTAGTTCCATCTTGCCGGATTCACCATGGATTCCCACCGATGGCTGTACGATCGGGTTCTTTTAGTTCACCTCTTCCAACAATCGTTAGAAGGGGAGGCTTTGAGGTGGTTCACCTCCCTACCCGCATCGGACCTCGTTAACTTTGACATCGTCTCCGAGCGATTCATCTCCCATTTCTTGTATATGGCCACCCAAGTCCCTACACTTCCTGACTTGGTGGCAGAAAATATGAAGCGGACGAAGACTTTGTCACGTTTGCCAATCGATGGAGATCCATGCATCAAGGGTGGATATACCCATTCCGGAGTCCAAGCTATAACCATGTGGTTACCAACACCACCCCCGTGCTTTGCTCTATCCTGATGCTGATGAGTTCCCCTCATTCGCACACCTTTACAACCGAGCCAGGGTGTCTAGAACAAATTAAGGACTCCTCTTTTGCCACACTTTTTCGAAGGGAAGCCCAAGGGACGTAAGGCTCCAGTGGCACCTACCACCAAGGGGGTGACCGTCAATGAGTCCGTCAACGCCTGCAGTCAGCCGTTGAAGCCTCCAAACAAGCCCTCCTGTTGAGCAACTACCCTAAGAAATTAAAGAATTTATAAATTTCTATGAATATTATTTTTGGTATGACAAATTTTAAATATGTGTTTTATACAAATGTATCACAAAATTCTACAGATAAAATAATTTTGTGAACACTCAAAAGTTTCTAAGGCCATTGAATCCGAATCTATAGCCTACTGAATCCGATTGATGTCTTTGACTGCAAAATCCGACTCCTTCAGAATCTGTCACAGTCTTGTAATTTTGTTAAGTCCCAATTTTACATAACATTCGACTCACACAGTCGAATGTCCTTTACACTGTATTCGATTCATAACATTCGACTCACACAGTCTCGAATGTCCACTGTATTTGATTCATAACATTCGACTCACACAGTCGAATGTCCTTTACATTGTATTCGACTCACGACTTCAACTCATACAGCTAAATGTTGCCTTACTACATTCGATTGATGTCTTCACTACTATAGTCGAATTACCTTACTTCTTGAATTCGAATTATGCCTATTTCTTGAGTCAAATCACCTGTTCTATGTATTCGACTTCACTGTCAGTTTTGTACTTGTACTTTGTCAGTTCTATCTATCTTGGAATATATCTGTCTTTAAGTTTATAAAATCCTTTTCTAATTCTTAAACTTCTTAGACATAATTGGAAAATTGCCTATTGCCTAACCTATCTTACTAAATCTTAGAAGATTATATTTATTATATTTCTCTGACAGAACATAGTATATCAAATTATTCATCTCTTTAAAACATTTCTCTGAAATATCTTTTTGAGTCTTACAGTCTTGATGTCCTTTACTTTAGTTTATATCCTTCATAAGACTCAAAGCATTATGAAAAATCTCAGACGCATGGCATCTGACCATCTCACCTACCACTGACAAACCCATACTTTAATTTTGTCTGTCTGCTCTACTTTCTGAAAAGGTTGAGAATACTAGGTTCCATACTGTCTGCTGTACTCAAACTGACCCTCTACCACAAAGGTATGGAGATATGCTTGTCTTTCTTGTCTTTGCAAGACATTAATTGGAGCACATGTTTAGCATGGGTTGTTCCCAGCTCAGTCTACAGAGCTTATCTTCTAGCTGTGACAACTGCTCCTATTCTAAAGACCTTGGAAACATGCAAATTTCAAGACCTTCTGGACAAAGCTTTCAAGATCCAAAGGATCCTAGAAACTCTCTTCCAACGGCTAATTTGCAGATAGCCACCCAAGCTGCAACGACTATCTCCTTCAAACGACTATATTTTTAAAGATTATAAAAGAAGAAGAAGAGAGAACAACAGACAAGAGAGATACACAGAGACCACATACATTGAAGTCAACTCTCCTGAAAGCTTCATCCGAATCCTTCAAGCTTGCTCTCTCTCTCTCAAAAGCCTTCCTGCTAAGCTACAGTCTGAGAGCCTCACTTCAGAAAGTCTTCTTCTGAAGTTTTGTGTATTGGGTGGCAGTTGTGAATTGCTATTGTCTTCAAGTCCACTCAAGTTGCTTCAATTAGGATTTTGCTTAATTTCTAGATCCTTCAATCCTGTTGGAGTTTGTGTGTGTTTTGTGCTCAATTTTGAGGTAAACACACCTCTGTCAAATTTCCTTGTATTTGTGCAGAAATCTGTCTCTGCACTTTGCCCCTCTTGTATAGGGAAGGCCTTGGTGAAAAGACATTGTTGTACCCTGTTTAGGGAAGACTTGCTTGTGAGCAAGTGGGTTTTGTAATTCCTCTCAAGGGTGAGAGAAGGCCAAGTTGTTGGCAGTTTAGTAAAATCTCAAGTGGTTGGCTTGAGGACTGGATGTAGGACTTCCATGTGGGAAGGGCCGAACCAGGATAAATCCCTTGTGCATTTATTTGTGTGATTGTTCCGCCAAGTTTACACTTGAATCACACACATCACACTTAGTACTAACATATCTATTTAGTGCTATGATTTTAGAAGAAATTTAAAACAGAGAAAGTCCTATTCACCCCCCCCCTCTAGGACTGTTTCTTCAGCCATTTCGATCCAACAAGTGGTATCAGAGCAAGGTCTTCTCAGAAGAATCTAAGAGATTTGAGAAGAAATGGCATCCGAAGCCCACAACTATGAAGGCCAATCAGTCACAAGGCCACCATTCTTTGATGGTGAAGATTACCAATATTGGAAGATGCGGATGGAATGCTTCATCAGAGGTACTGACTTCGACCTATAGGCAGGTAATTGAACAAGGGATTTTCAAGTCCTTGCGGAATCCTCTTCTGGTGCTCTTTCAATTGCAGAAAAAAGAAATATGTCCTTAAATTACAAAGCGAAAAATTATCTTTGCTGTGCTTTATCCAAAAGAGAGTTTAATAGACTTTCAGCCTGTAAAACAGCAAAAGAAATGTGGGATAAATTACAAATAACATATGAAGGTACAGATAGGGTAAACAAACAAGAATAGACATACTTGTATCTCAATATGAACAGTTTAAAATGCTCCCAAATGAAAATATAACTCAAATGTACAATAGATTTTCAAATATATTGTAGGATTAAGTGCTTTAGGGAAAGTCCTAACCAATGAAGAAACAGTAAGAAAAATTTTAAGATCTCTAACAAATGTCTGGACTCCTAAAGTTACAGCCATAGAGGAAGCCCATGATTTAACGCAATTATCTATTGACAAGTTAATAGGATCCCTCATGGCACATGAAATAAACATGGAAAGATTTTCTGAAAGCTCTTCAAAAAGAAAATTTTAATGCTTTAAAGATTGCAGATTCTTCTTCATCTGAAGACTCCAAAGAAAAATCAGATGACAGTGATGATGAGGCTATGCTCTCAAGAAAATTACAGAGAATTTTGGCCAAGAAGAAAAAGTTTGGCTCAAGAAAATTCTTCAAGAAAGATAAGAAGAAGGAACCTACTTGCTATGAGTGCAATCAGCCAGGACATTACAAGTCTGAATGTCCTAGACTCAAGAAGAAGGATCAAGCAGAAAAATCAGATAAGAAGAAGGGCAAAGAAAAGAAGTTTAGAAAGTTCAAAAAGAAGGCTATGGCAGCAACTTGGGACAATGAAGATGCTACCAGCTCAGACTCTCCAGCTCAGAATCCGAAGAAGAAGAAAAGGCTAATCTAGCCCTCATGGCAGGACTAGAACAGGTAAACTCAGAAACCTCCTTTACTTCATGTTCTGAATACGATTCTGATAGCCTTGAAGATGCTTTTAATGAACTTTATGAAAATATAAGACAGTAGTAAAACAAATAAAAGTAGTAAGCTAAATCTACTGAACCAAGAAAAAGCTAACACCTTTCTTAAAAATGAAACAGAAAGGTTAAGTAAAAGTTTGAATGAAACTAAAAGAGCTAATGAATTGCTGTGTGAAGATTTAAAAATAAAAATAGTAAAATATTAGAATTAGAATCAAACTTGAAAGAACTTAAAATGAAGAAAAATTACAAGAGGAAAATAGTTATCTAAGAGCTACCTTGGAAAAGTTCTACATGCAAAACTTCTTTATTTGTAAATCTCAAAGGTGCTAGAAAAGGGAAAAAGAAATATGGAGTAGGATACACACCCCTAGAACATGAGGAACACATTATTCATCCAAAGTCTATCCAACTCCCAAATTTGTAGCAGAAGAAGACATAAAAAAAACCAAAAGGTAAATCAACATGTCTAAAAACAAAAACAGAAATTCAGTAACAATACACACAGAAAAATACTTTTGATTTGTGTTGCACTCATTGTAACCAACTAGGACACACTGTTAGCACATGTACTACTAGACACTTGAGATGGATTCCTAAAACTAACCATCAAGGACCCAAGAAAATTTGGGTACCAAAAGTTACAGTTTAGCTTTGTTTGCAGGGTCGGCTGAGGGCATCCAAATGGTATTTGGATAGTGGATGCTCAAGGCACATGACAGGAGATAAGAAGCTATTCACAAGTTTTAAAGAAGAATCTGGTCAAGTTACTTATGGTGATAATGGAAAAGGAAAAGTTCTAGGAAGTGGTACAATTGGTACTAAGGAAAAGACTTAATTAAGATGTCATGTATGTAGAAGGTCTCAAGCACAATCTGATAAGTATTAGTCAGCTATGTGATAAAGGGCATTTAGTAAAATTTTAGAATGATAAGTGTATAATTCTGAAGGATAACAAGACATTTTTGAACACAAGAGTGAAGAATTTGTATACATTGCAACTAGCAGAATTAAAAGAAGTAAACTTATGTTTGGCTACTACCAAAAGTGAAGAGTCTGATTTGTGGCATAGAAGACTTGGTCATGCAAGCACTTCAGTGATCAAGAAATTAATAAAGCATGACCTGGTTGAAGGTCTTCCCAAGATAAAAATCAAGAAGTCTGGAATTTGCTCAGCCTGTGCAAAAGGAAAACAGACCAAGACCTCATTTCAGTCCAAAACAATTGTTACAACTTCTAAGCCCTTAGAATTGATTCACATGGATTTATTTGGACCTATGAGGACATCAGTCTTGGAGGAAAGATCTATGGCTATGTATTAGTTGATGACTACTCAAGGTACACTTGGGTGTCTTTTCTAGAAGCCAAATCTGAAGCATTTCAAGCTTTTCTGAAATTCAGCAAGATAGTTCAAAAAAATAAAAAATTTTAGATTACCAGTATCAGATCTGATCATGGTGGTGAATTCAAAATGAAGATTTCCTAGAGTACTGTGAAGAAAATGGAATTGAACACAACTTCTCAGCTCCAAGAACACCTCAGCAGAATGGAGTAGCAGAAAGAAAGAATAGAACACTGCTGGATATGGCCAGAACAATGCTGAATGAGTATAATCTACCAAAGTACTTTGGGCAGAGGTAGTAAATACAGCATGCTACATCATCAATCGATGCATGATCAGACCCATTCTGAAGAAGACACCATATGAATTGTACAAGGATAAAAAGCCCAATATCAGTCATCTCCGACCTTTTGGCTGTAAGTGTTTTATCTTAAATAATGGTAAAGATAATTTAGGAAAATTAGATGCTAAAAGTGATGAAGGTTTTCTGTTAGGATATATTTCAAAACCTAGAGGTTATAAGTTCATAGAAGAACATTAACCATAGAACAATCAGTTCATATACTATTTGATGAAGCTAACCCTTCTATCAAAAGGATAGAAGAAGAAGAATGTGTTGATGATCTCTGCAGGAATCTTGAAAAGACTTCTCTTGAAGAAGAAAAGATGAAGAAGTGGAAGATCCTCCATTAGAATATCTTCAACAACAAGAAGAACCACAAGAAGGGCTACCTAGAGAATTGAGGTACCACGGGACCATCCTAGAGAAAGCATAATAGGTAATCTCCAAGATAGGGTAAGAACAAGAGGTATGCAAATTCCTTGTGATTCTCTGCCTTAGTTTCACAAATTGAGCCTAAGACAATCAATGATGCACTGAGTGATGAGTCTAGGATCCTTGCTATGCAAGAGGAACTCAATCAGTTCCAACGCAGTGAAGTTTGGACCCTTGTACCTAGACCTACTGATCATCCAATTATTGGAACCAGATGGGTTTTCAGAAATAAAATGGATGAATGGGGTGATCACTAGGAACAAAGCCAGACTGGTAGCTCAAGGATACTCCCAAGAGGAAGACATAGATTTTGATGAAACCTATGCTCCAGTGGCTAGATTAGAGGCAATTAAAATCTTATTAGCATATGCTTGCTCTCTAATATTAATCTATTTCAGATGGATGTTAAAAGTGCTTTTCTAAATGGTTTTATTGAAGAAGAAGTATATGTTGAGCAACCTCCTGGATTTGAAGACACTAAGCATCCTAATCATGTTTTCCGTTAAAGAAAGCACTATATGGCTTGAAACAAGCTCCAAGAGCTTGGTATGAAAGACTAAGTGCTTATCTTATGTCACATGATTTTATAAGAGGAATGTAGATAATACTTTATTTATAAAGAAATTTTCAGATGGAATCCTAATTGTACAAATTTATGTTGATGATATTATTTTTGGTTCTACTAATGAATCACTCTGCAAATTCTTTGAAAATTTGATGCAAAGTGAGTTTGAAATGAGTATGATGGGTGAACTAAATTTTTCTTGGCTTGCAAATCAAGCAGACCAAGGAAGGGACTCACATCTGTCAAACCAAATACATCTCAAATTTACTCACTAAATATGGTTTTGACAAATGTAAGCCTTTAGGAACACCCATGAGCTCAGGAATTAAGTTAGATAGTGATCCCCTTGGTAAAAAGGTAGATCAAAAGATCTATAGAGGAATGATAGGATCACTGCTCTATCTTACTACGAGTAGACCAGATATAATGTTCAGTGTTTGTTATGTGCAAGACTCCAAGTTGATCCAAAAGAATCTCACATTAATGCAGTTAAAAGAATCTTTAGATATCTTAAATACCAGTAGTTTAGGTCTATGGTATCCTAGATATTCTGATTTCAAGTTGATTGGTTATAGTGATGCTGACTATGCGGATGCAAATTGGATAGAAAAAGCACAGTGGTACATGTCAAATTCTTGCAGGTTGTTTGATATCTTGGTCTTCTAGAAAGCAGAATTCAGTGGCTTTATCCACTACAGAAGCTGAATATATTGTAGCTGGAAGTTGCTGTACTCAACTCTTGTGGATCAAGCATCAATTAGAAGACTATGGTCATCAGCTTCAAGATATTCCAATGCTTTGCGACAACACAAGTGCTATAAATTTAACAAAGAATCCAATCCAGCACTCAAGAACCAAGCATATTGAGGTTAGACATCACTTCATCAGGGACCATGTAAGTAATGGAAAATATCTCTTGAATTTGTTTCTATAAAAATCAACTTGCAGATATTTTCACAAAACCTCTCCTGAAGATAGGTTTACTCAATAAGAAGAGAAATAGGTATGTGTACCTTGATTAAACTCCTAAAGTAGTGTTTAAATTGCTTGATAAGAATTTCTTTGAACTGTTTGTGGAAAAACTATCCTGAAAAACGCTAAGTCCTATATTCGACTTATGCATTCGATTCATGAATAACTGATGCATTCGATTCATTATAATGATGTATTCAACTGATGCAGTCAAATACCTAATTCGATTCATTAAGATATTTTAAAACGACGCTTACTATTCATATTTTTTTAATTAATTATTTGAGGTAACTGACACCTCATAAGGCGCGTCCCTTCGTAATTAAACGGTCAAATCAATCATCGCGTCCTTTCATCCTGAAATCAAGCACAGTTACTTTTTCCCTCTCTATATAAGTAAACCTCTTCTACCTTTCAAAACACCCGTTTGAAATCCTCTTCGACTCACTTGTCTTCTTGCGTTCTTCGCGCCTTCACTGTACTCCGGTGAAGGATCTTCCAGGAACCATCTGAATCCTCATCTCTCCGGAAGAAAGGTAGGATCTTTCATCTCTACTGATCATTTGTTTCTCTCCTCTGAAGGTTTCCTGAGTCCCTTTTGTTTCTATCGTATAGATGGCTTCCTTAGGGCACAAGAGTCTGTCCAGTTGACCCCAGACCAACTCCAACGCCTTGCTAAGATTCCCATTTGCTCTGGAAAGGCTGTTGAGTTCTCTCACTTATCTGGAAATCTATCTTGGGTAGAAGAGACTTTGAATGCTATGGGTTGGACCAAAATCTGTCAGATTTCTGAGCCATTTGTTGCCGATGCAGTCAGATCTTTTTATGCTTCACTGTAAATCTCTGCTGGAAGTTCAGTAGTAGGGTATGTCAAAGGTATCAAAATCACAATTTCTGAAGAGCTTTTGGTCGAATTGCTAGATTGTCCCAACTCAGGGCATAAGCTTAGTGAGTTCATCCCTTTGGAAAAGCAAAAATTAGGAGTTATTGGCAGCCTAGGGACCCTCAGCCATGGTAGCCCTTGGTCTGATGAAGATACAAGTGAGGAAGAAGAGAAGAAGTCCTCAAGCTCAGAGAGTGAGGAAGTTTGCTTCATGGCCAACAGCACAGATGGAAAGGTAAATACTTCCTTTGAAGATTATAGTGTTGAAGATTGGCAGGATGTGTATGCAGAATTAGTTGAAAGATATTCTGAAATGAGAAAAGAAAATTGAAAATCTCTACCATAATCAATCTTCAAACAATAGAATCTGTGAACTGGAATCTGAAGTAACAGACTTCTTGAAGAAAAAGAGAATCTCCTAAACCTAATTGATGAACTGAAACTTGCCTCTCAAAAGGCCTCCCAAGAACTCAGAAACTTAAATGAAAAGCTGGAAATTGAAAAACAAGAAAAACAACAGAAAATTGAAGAAATTGAAGTTCTTAAAAACCAACTAAAGGAAAGGGAGGAGATTATCCAAACCTTCACAAAAGGCAAGATAACCTAGAGGCATTGCTAGGATCCAACATGACAACCACATCTCATGGATTAGGATTCAACAAGAAGAACCCAAAAAGACAAATCTGGTGAGAAAAAGGGAAAAGCACCACTAATTAATTTTGTCAAGGGTCCTAATCTGGAAAACACTGAAACCAACAAACAGCAAACAAAACCCAAACAAAACTCAAAACAAATCAAAAACCCAAAAACAAAGAAGACTATCAGGTCGACACAGTCCCCTAACAGGTCGACACCAGTCCACAAGAAGAAGACTTCTGTGGCTGTTGTGTCGACACCAGTAGGAGAGAGGTCGACCTGCTCAACACCAAAACCAAAACAACTCAACCAAAATTCAAATAAAAATTGAAAAATAAGAAAAAGGGAAAAGAAATAATCTATGAAAAACCTTGGACCTCCAAGACAACACTTCAAGAAGATTGGACTAATCCTTGGAACCAATGGTATGAAAATCCCTGTTGGTATAATCCTCAATACTCTTATCCAAATTTCTGGATGTACCAACACAATCCATGGATTCCACTCCTCCTCTGAACTCAAATTTTCAAATGAAAAACTCCCCTCCAACCAAAAACAAAGATCTTGGTGCTTTCATTCCTAAAAGAAAGAACAAACAGAGGAAGGCTGAAAACACCAAAGTAACAAAACAAAAATCTAAAACAAATCAAATTTGGGTGAGAAAGGATTTGATATCTGTGCTAAATCATACTGATGGTCCCAACTCTGTTTGGGTACCAAAATCTTCTCTCCATTGATCTTGTGCAGGAAGGTCGTGCACCCAACACCAATGTTTAGTTTTTTGATAGTGGGTGTTCACGACACATGACTGGAGATAGAGCCAAATTTTCTTGTCTAATGAAAAGGAGGGAGGGTCAGTCACCTTTGGAGGTAAAAATAAAGGAAAGATCATTGGATCTGGAAAGGTTGGTCAAACGTCTTCAAACTCAGAGATAATGTTTTGTTAGTTGATGGACTTGATTATAATTTGCTCAGTATTAGCCAACTATGTGACAAAGGTCACAAAGTTGTGTTTGAATCTGATTTTTGCAAAATAATTGATTCATCAACTGACAAAATCAAATTCTGTGGAAAAAGAGAAAACAATGTCTACATGATCAACCTTAATAAAAACTTTTCTAAAATCTTTGTTTTGTTGCAAATAAAGATGAAATTGCATGGACTTGGCACAAAAGACTTGGCCATGCAAGTTTCAGAACTTTGAATAAGTTGTTAAGATTGAATCTGGGTAAAGGTCTTCCTGAATCTTTTTCTAGTGTTGAAGGTCAAATTTGTGGGATCTATGCTAAAGGAAAACAAACTAAGAAATCCTTTAAAGCCTTCAATGAAGTACTACATCTAAGCCACTAGAACTTCTTCACATGGACCTCTTCGGGCCAACAAGAGTTCTAAGCCTAAGTGGCAAGAGATATGGGTTTGTAATCATTGATGACTTTACTAGATTTACCTGGGTTATTTTTCTATCCCACAAAAGTGATGCATGCCTTGAATTCAGGAATTTCTGTACCACTATCTTAACAACTTATCCATTTAAAATTAAAACATTTTAACTGATCATGGGGGTGAATTTGATAACACATCATTTTCTGATCTATGTGCTGAATTGCAACATTTCACAAGTTTTCTTCACCTAGAACTCCAGAACAAAATGGAGTTGTGGAAAGAAGAATAGAACTCTTGTGGAAATGGCTAGATCCATGCTCTTAGGGAGTAATCTGCCCAAATCTTCTGGGCTGAAGCTGTTAACACAGCCAATCACATCCTAAACAGAGCCTTGGTCAGACCAAAGATCAGAAAAACCCCCTATGAATTGTTGAAAAACAAAAAGCCAACTGTTGCTTACTTCAAAACTTTTGGGTGCAAGTGTTTTGTACACAATAACAACAAAAAACCTTGACAAGTTTGATGCTAAGAGTCAGGAAGCTATCTTCCTTGGCTATTCAGAAGTGTCAAGGGCTTTCAAAGTGTACATATTGAAAACCAAAACTGTTGAAGAATCACCACATGTTATTTTTGATGAAAATTCCTTTTCCACTAATGATTCTAATCTTGCAGGGAAAAATAAGACAATGAAGAGGATGACCTCATTGTGGATTCTTCACCAACCGTTGAGGAGATTAACAACATTGAAGAGAACCTGAACAACAACTCACCATCTTCAAGTGGTTCAGGTAATATTGCTCCAGAAGAGGCACTTCTCAACAGGTAATTTCTGAACCTCGTTTTCTAAGAGATCACCCATTAGACAGTGTAGTTGGCAACTTAAATGATAGAGTTAGGACCAGATCATCCTTCTTGCAAAACATTGAAGAAAACTCACTAGCTCTAATTTCCCAAATTGAACCCAGTCAATTGATGAAGCCTTTTCCAGTTCTGATTGGATTAATGCCATGCATGATGAACTTCATCAATTTGAAAGAAATCAAGTGGGGAATTAGTGCCTAGACCTAGTGACCAACAGTAATTGGTACTAGATGGGTTTTTCCGAAATAAATTGAATGAACTGGTCAAGTAATAAGAAACAAAGCTAGGCTAGTTGCAAAGGGGTATAACCAAGAATTTGGAATTGACTTTGAAGAATCTTATGCCCCTGTAGCTAGACGAAGCTGTGAGAATTTTCCTTGCTTTTGCATCCTCCATGAAATTCAAAGTCTTTCAAATGGATGTCAAAAGTGCATTTCTAAATGGATATATAAAGGAAAATGTTTTTGTTGAACAACCTCCTGGATTTGAAAATGAAAAATATCCTAACCATGTTTTCAAGCTTAATAAGGCACTCTATGGTCTTAAACAAGCTCCAAGAGCTTGGTATGATCGTTTGAGTTCCTTTTTACTTGAGAAGGATATTCCAGAGGTAATGTTGATCAAACATTGTTCACAAAATAGTAAAAATCAAATAATTGTTGTCCAAATTTATGTTGATGACATAATATTTGGATCAACTAAAAAGCCTTTGCACTGAATTTTCAAATCAAATGAAGAATGAATTTGAAATGAGCTTAATGGGAGATTTAACATTCTTTTTGGGATTGCAGGTCAACCAAACACATGAAGAATCTTCATCAGTCAAACCAAATTGTCAAGGAGCTACAAAAGGTTTGACTTTCAGAACCTCAAACACTCAAGCACACCCATTGCAATAAATGCTAAGCTAGAAGAAGACCCATCTGGTAAGTCAGTTGATCCAAAGACCTACAGAGGTATGATTGGCTCTCTGCTCTACCTTACTACTTCTAGACCTGACATTCAGTTTTGTGTGTGCTTATGTGCTAGATTCCAATCTAATCCAAAGAAAGTCATATGCTTGCTGTGAAAAGAATCTTTAAATATCTTGTTGGAACATGTGACTTAGGAATTTGGTATCCTGCTGGTTGCAAGTTAGAATTGTTTGCCTATTGTGATGCTGATTATGCTGGGTGTATTAGATAGAAAAAGCACAAGTGCTTGTGTGTATTTCTAGGTGGGTGCCTTATTTCTTAGGCTTCTAAGAAGCAACATCAGTTGCTCTGTCAACAGCAGAGGCTGAGTATGTTGCTGCAGGTAGATGTGGAACTCAGATTCTCTGGGTGAAACATCAACTTCTTGATTACAACCAAGATTTAGGGTGTGTACCCATCCTATGTGATAACACTAGTGCCATAAATTTGTCTAAAAACCCCATTCAGCACTCCAGAACAAAACACATTGAAATTAGGCATCATTTCTTGAGAGATGAAGTTGCAAAGAAATCTTTTGAACTCCATTTTATTGAAACTGAAAAACAATTGCAGACATATTCACTAAACCCCTTCCTGAAAACAGATTTTCATCATTAAGGAGAGAACTTGGTCTTTGTAAATGTCCACCTTCTTGATCTCTCTTAAGTTTGGGTTGAGTGCTATGCATTGTCTAAGGGGGAGTTCTTTGCATTTCATAACTCCTGGCTTCCTCAAGCTACATTGTTCATATCTCTCTCACTTTCAATTCCATTTCCCTTTTTACAATAATTCTCCATTTCTGATTGTGTTGAAACTTCTTGGTATATCAAATAGTGATTTGGAGAAGGACAAGTTATGCTTGTCTGGACACTTTCACTATGCGTGAGAACATATCTCCGCCAAGTACTAAGAAGTTAATATGCAATAGTTGAGGGGAGCTTTTATTGTTCAAAGAGAATTTCTTTTCTGATTTCAAAACTTGCACAGTTTTCACTTCCATTTCCTTTTGGCAATGAATTCTTCAACTCTTATTGTATTGAAATCTCTTGGTATATCAATGGTGACTTGGAGAAGGACAGGTTATGCTTGTCTGGACACTTTCACTATGCGTGAGAGCTTATCTCCGCCAAGTACCAAGAAATGAATATGCAATTGTTGAGGAGAAGTTCTTGTTGTCCAAGAAGAAAATCTCTTTCTGATTTCAAAAATGCATATCTTTATTTTGATGAAAATGGTTGAAATCATCATCTTAGGGGGAGCTAAATTCACAAGTCATCTTTTTGCAAAATTCAAAACCTTTCTTGCATTTCATCAATTCCCTGCATGATGTCCTCATTCTAAAGTCTAGAGTCACAAAATGAACCTTGAGTGATATATTATTTTTTTTAATCAGCTTTCAACTATGTCTCTCAATCTACAGAAATTCAGATCTCTTCCTAAACTAAATGACAATTTGTGCCTTGAACTTAAAACATTTCCTTGTTTGCAACTGATGACTGGATGTATTTGAATTCTATCTCACAAACTCTCCAAAATCTTGTAAATCCAACAGAGCAATGGCATCTGTGCTGAGAAACTGCACACCTTCACAATGAATGAAGTGCTATGTATGTCATGAGGCATTATTGCTAACTCTGTTCAAGGGGATCCAAATTGAAAATAACTTCAAATTTAAGCAATTATGTGCTATGCTTTTGATGATGACTGAGTAACTGGAAATATTGGCGTCTACAAAACGTATATTTTCATGTCAAAAGGTCATCATTTACCCCTTTGAGACTTGACAATGACTAACTCTTAAGTATCAGGGACTATGGTGTGTAAAAAGCACTAGTACTTGAGTGAAAGAGATTTATATCATTTGATAGTTTGTTAAAAGAACAAAAATATGAAAATTATGGAGATTTGTTTAGAAAGAATCATCTTCCTCCTTCATCAAGTTGTTCTTTAAGTTTGTGTTTTACTTTCAACACAACTGTATTTGGTCTAGATGACTTCTTTAATTCTTGAAAATTGAGAAACATGGTAGTTTTTGGTTGATTGTTAAATACATTATATCCCTCAATTTATCATTTTGTTGATTCAAGTCTTGGAATGCTAATCTCCTGTTGGAAATTGTTTGAAACACTTGAACTGTGATGAATTTTTTGAAATACAACAAATGAATTTTTAAGCCTCTTAAAATCCTTGAAATGATAATTCCTCTCATTATTTATCATTATAAAGATGTTCCCAAATTTTCAAAAATTTCCTCTCAAAGATTCAAATTTCTCTCAAAGGCTGTGTCGACACAATCCTCTCTCGTGTCGACACACAACCCCAGTCAGGTCGACACACCCTTCTCATGTGTCGACACTGCCTTCTTGCCAGACTCTTTTCAAACCTTTCGGGTTCACCTTAAACCTTGTTGTTCCTGCGGGGCAGTATACCACTGCACCCCTTTGGCATAAGGTCGACCCACGGCCAAAATTCATTGTTTCCGGCAAGAACACTTCCCATTTCTCTCTAGCTATCATCCTCCTTCCATCATCTCTCCATTCTTCCATTTCCTCTCCAATTCCACTCCTCTTGCACCATGGTCCGCAAGTTGGGTCCCCGCCGTGGCGCAAGATCAGCGGCCTCTTCAAGGCCAGTTCCGGCAGAGGTTCCAGTTGAACAGATGGAAAGAAGAACAAAGAGGAGAAACGATCCTGCCTCTTCTTCTGCACCTCTGAGGCTTCCAAGCGTGGCAGGACCTCCACTTCAGGCAGAGGTGGTAATGTTTCAAACCCTAGACCAAGATTTCGGGCGATTCCTCTGACCATCCTGAGGAATCATCTTCCTCTTCTTCTTCTGAGTCTCAAGAGGATATTCCCTCAGAATCCGTAAGTGCAGCCAAGTTGATTTTGAAGCCAAGAATACTAGACCTTTCAGACATCCAACTAGCAGACTCCCTTCCTGAAATTCAAACCTACTTTTCCTTTCAATCTTGGATACCCTTTATTTCTGAATTTCAAGTATGCTATCCAAGATTAGTTAGAGAGTTCTACAAGAACCTCACCTGCACAGACGAAGGGTATGAATCCAAAGTCAAGGGAATAGCCATAGACATGCCAACTGCAGTAGCTGCCTCCATTTTCAAAGTACCAGATGAAGGGCAACTACCATGAGTTTGAATTTGATTTACATGAAGCCTACTCCATCTTGACAGGCCTTCCTGCAGATGCATCAGATCCCAAACAGACCTATGTAACCAGGTTCATGCAAATACCTTTCCACCTGTGTTAAGGGTCATCCACCACATTTTGACCACCATAGTTCCCCTCAAGGTGGTGGAAGGGATAGGTTGACAGACATCCAGAGGTTCATCCTCTATTGCATGGTGAAAGACATCAAGATCAACCTCCATGTGATTCTCTATCAAATCATAGCTGAAACAACAAGGACAGACCTAAAGAGATCACTTCCTTATGGAGCACATCTGACCTCAGTGTTCAAGCACTTTGGTGTGCCATTGGAAAATGAAAAATCCCAATCTATTCCCAAGTCAAACATCTACACTTTTAGAATATCCAGAAGTTTATGGGATTTAGATTGGAGGGAAATCAGATTAGAAGAGGACCAATTGTGGTTGAGGCCCCTCAAGCTCAGGAGGACCAGCCTCAGGTTCAAGGGGATCAGCCCCAAGCACAAGAGGACCAGCCTCCAGCTCAAGGAGACCAAAATCAGGAGGATCAGCCTCCACATCATGAGGGCCAGCCTCAAGTTCAAGAGGAACAAGTTCACTGCCAGAGGATCAGCCTCTAATGATGAGGACCAGCCTCATATCACTCCTGAAGGTGGCATTCAGCTTGAAACCCCTATTCCACCTCAGGATGATCCTTCCTCTTCCTTGCCCATACTTTTGAACCTCCACATTTCCCCTCTACATTCCAATCTTCCACTTCTTCTGGTGGGACCTCAATTCCACCAGAATTGTTCTCTTTCCTCAATGCTAAATTTGATTATTGAACTCCTCTATTCAATCAATGTCAGACCAATTTGAATTGAGAGTTCAAAGACTAGAGAACACAGTGTCAGCTAATTTTATTGAGCAGAAGGCAGCTTCAGATTATGCAGCTCAGAGATTTAACAGACTTATAGGCACTCTGGGAGATTCCTATATTGAGCTAAAAGAGCATCAAGACAAGTTGGAGAAAGTTCTTCAGGGAATTTTGGCAAATTCCCAAGCAGATGTCTTCAACACCAAGCAAACATTGCATGAGATTTCCAGCACCAGATTGTCATTTGCTCATTTTGTGGATGATTTAGAAAGTATGAGGAACTTCAATGAGCACTTGACAGGCAGATTACAGATTTGACCAAGGAGTTCAAGATAATGCAGAGACCTAGTTGGTCAGCTGGCTCATCATCTTCCTCACAACACAGTGCAGCTGATCTAACCAGACTTCAAGCCACCTTGCTAGAAAATTCAGATCGAATGGAACACCTTTTGAGCACAAAAATGATAACCATTCAAGATCAAATCAAGTCTAGCCTGAACTTCATGGAGAAAAGACTGTCAGACATTGAACTTCTTCTTGCTCCAATTCCTCCTCCTCCTCCATCTTCTACCTAATGTACATTTGTTTTGATAATGGCAAAGGGGGAGAGAATGAATGACTTGAATGTAATATCTTGATGTAATGATCTTTTGAATGAAATGAAATGGTTGTTTTGGCTTCAATGCAAGTATTGTGATTGTGAATGCAAATCTTTGTCTTTGTGTTTGAATACTTGTCCAATTGTTTGACTTGTGTGCACAAATTTCTAATTTCAAGTAACACTGTATCTCACAACACATCATCATTGTTACTGAACAACATCAAAAGGTCCTTGACAAGTATGAACAAAAAGGAAAACAAAAATTTAAACAATCAAAAATTGCTTAAAATCACACTTCATCAAAACCACATTGAAATATGGATTTAATGTTGCCATCATCAAAAGGGGAGATTGTTGGGTTGAATGCAATTCATATCATTTCCCTCCTATTTTGATGATGACAAGAGGTGTTCTTAAAGCAATTTAATTGAAACATGTCAAAAACATCATACCTGAAATTCATGTTCAAAAAGTTTTTTCAAACCACATTTATCATTTATGGTCATGACAAATCATTTAACTAATGATATATGTGTTTATTTTTCAGGTACAAACATTTTTATGCAAAAGATGAGTCGACACACCCATCAATGGTGTCGACACATCAACACAGATTCAAAGGCAAAATGTGTAAAAATGTTGAGACTGTGTCGACACATGTCAAGAGTGTGTCGACACGAGTGGCAGTTTTTCAGAAATCAAGCCTACCCAGTCGACACACTCTCAGAGCAGGTCGACACTAGATCCCGTTTCCAGAACAGCCAGTTTGAAGAATGGGACAGCAGTCGACACACTCTCAGAGCAGGTCGACACTAGACCCAGTTCCCAGAACAGCCAGTTTGCATATTCGGGACAGCAGGTCGACACACTCAAGAGCAGGTCGACACGGACTTCTTCCCAGAACAGCCTTCTACATATTCTGGACAGTGTGTCGACACTACCACCAGGGCAGGTCGACACACTACGGAAACTTTTCATTCTAAAAGTTGATGGCTGCCACGTGTCCTTCTAGGGCGATCAGAATCTTCCTAGGATGCGTGCCCTTGTACCCCAAAAGGGTATCTTGGGATCCTAAGGATATAAAGTGTCTTTTCGGCCAGCCTTCATAGAGAGAGGGACCCAACTCTCTCAGAGCCTCCAAGAAGCTCCTGGCGGCCAAGAAGAGCTCGTGTCTCCTTCCCCTGCTCTCCAAGTGCTTCCAGAAGACCAATTCCCACCAATTCAAGGTGTGGAATTGGAATTTGATTCCTGAAGACTTCTCTGAAGCATTCCAAGGAGGCAGATCCTGTAGAAGACTTCTTGGGTGAAGAATTCGAGGAAGATCCACTTCTCAGATTGCAGAGCATCGACTTGGACTTCAAGCTTCACAAGTTCCTTCCCAATTCAAGCTTCTACAAGGGAGTACACTAAAGAACGAAGCATCTCAATTCAATTCCTTTTTCTTCTGTTCTTCTGAGATATCTTTTGAGATTATGCAAGTGCTTCTTCTGCATACTCTCTTTAGAGTTCTCAAATTTGACTAGATCTGTTGCTAGAGGATCTAAGTCTTAAGTTGGTGTCTAGCAAGTTTAGTGTGAGCATTGTGCTCATTTGGTGTGAGCCGTCGAGCTCAGTTTGAGTTGTTAAGCTCAGGGTGGTTTGAGCAGTCTTGCTTTGTGTTTCTAGAGTAGTCTTGCTCTAGAGGTTGTGTGAGTTGTATGCTCTGAAGTGTTGGAGTTGTTAGCTTCTTTGGGTGTGTAGCCCAGTTGTGTTAGTGAAGCCTCACGGTTGTTGAGGGGTGGATGTAGGAATCACTTGGGTGATTTCCGAACCACCTAAAAAATCCTTGTGCATTTGTCTTCTGTGGTTTGATTGATTCATCAGCTAGATGCTTGCATAGGATCCGTTTTTAATTCACTTAATCAACTTGCTTCACATCTAAGTTTTTCAACTCACTCAAATCTAATCAAATCTGTAGTTTTTCACTGATAACATTGCCTCTGATTCTAAATAGTTTTCAAATTACTTAGCTTCCGCAAAAGTGGCTAAGATCTATTCATCCCCCCCCTTCTAGATCTTTTCCATACATTCATTTCGATCCTTCAGAAGCAAAATCTGTGGTATAATCTGTCCCAGAATTGACATGAGATATTCCTGATGAATCTTTGGTTTCTCTACTCTCATGAAGCTCCAGCATCTGAAGTCAGCATGAACCTCCTTCAATTCGATCAGATCTGAAGACTCATTTCCTGTTCAAGGATGTTCCTCCATCCATTCCAGTTCTGATGCTCCAGAGGACACCATTAATGATATCCTAAGAGATCTCAGAGGCAAGAAAGTCATTTTGAAGATATCCCTACCTCTTCCCCCCCTGATCACCTCTTTGAAGAAAGAGAGCCTCACCACTCTCCTTCTCAGTTTGAGACCCGACCAAGGTCTCAGGGGGAGAGCACACCAACCTCATGACATTTTGGATTTGGTTAGAAGCCAGCATGACATGTCGTTCTTCACATGCAAGTTGTTTGTTTAGATGCTAATTTGATGGTCTGCCTGATGAGGTCAAGCAATTAAAGATCTTCTACTTCTTGGTGTGCCAACCGGCACCTCTAGCCATCAGCCCGCTTCCTCACAGCAGCAAGAAGAGATGTGCCAGCTCAAGCAAGAACACCAAGCAGAATCCATGTGTCCAGTTCCTGAAGATCCAGTGCTTGTGCAGTCTGTTGAGAAAGAACCTGAGAATCCGATTGTGCAGCAACCTATGTCAGTTGAGTCCCCAGCAGCA